>CM048744.1:51596758-51664258 GCA_026315105.1 Locusta migratoria
TGAAACCTGCAATTCTTTCTCTTTCCCTCTCCTTCCCTGCTGTTTTCCTGAAGAAGCAACCTAAGGTTGCGAAAGCTCAGTTTTGTGTGTGTGTGTGTGTGTGTGTGTGTGTGTGTGTGTGTGTGTGTGTGTGTGTGTTTATGTGTGTGTCAATGAAGGGGTGCCTTTTCGCTTGATAAGTCAAACTTTCTTTACTTTTTAATGTTTCCCTCTTCGATGTAAGAAATACAACTTAAAAATTGTAATATTGGTGGCCAAGAATTACACTGTGAATTTGAGTCAAGCAGTGGTCACATGACCAAGTTTTGGGGGAGCAAGATAAAACTGAAATGGGCCTTTTATCTGCAGTGCTAGAAGAACAAGGATTTGTGCAGCTAGGAGCTGCTTCAGAACTGGCAAATTATAGTTGTGAGCACTCTTAGCTTCAGTTTTCAGAACTTCCATTTGCTTTGCACCCTATCCTAAGCCACAAGCAGTTCTTTATACCCCAAAAACAAAAAAAACAAAAAAACAAAAAAAAACAAAAAAGGGGGGGGGGGAGGGAATGGCTTACAAGAACAGCATAGGTGTTCCAGAATTTTGTAATTTTTTAAACTGATGGTATGTGAATTCAGACCTCAAAGAGTGCTCAGCCAAAGCCGTTCAATAGAACTCTCCTATTAGAGCACAAAAGAGGCAAATATGTTGCTATTTAAACAACACTGACAGAAAAGTGGGGAACAACGGTATATGTAATTCATATGATATTATAGTAACAAAGCCTAGCTCAAACATAAATTTTAGCACAAGAGAATGTAGAATGTGTTTTACAAACTGAAGAATCAGTTTGAATATTTCATTATTATTATTATAACTACTACTGATATATAGAATGACCAGCAGTGCTTCCATCAATTTAATCATCACAGCAATGTAAATGGGAGTGATTTACATAACAGTCTTCATGGTTCTTAGAAACAGCTGAAAGTTAAGGAAGCCCATCGGCCAGATGAAACAACTTCAAATTGAACAAAACCTCCAAACTAATATTACCCAGTGTAACCAACAAAAATGCCTAAAAAGCACATCATCCGTGTCACACCTATCTACAGAAATAGTAGCAGAGGTGACACAAATCTACCATCAAATATCATTGATATATGTATACGTTTTTGAATGTACGCCACCTTCATTTCCAAGAAAAGGATGTAGCTAATTCGCCATAATGCCCTTTAAAATGATAAGCTATGAATTTGACTATCTCAAATCTTGAACTTTTCAAGACATCAGTCCATCCAGAACTTCAGGTAGGTAGGGGCTCAAAATGTTTTACTGCGGTCTGTCTTGTTTTCAGAGTATTTGCTAAAAAAAATTGATTTTTTAAACTACAATACCTTTGTTAGGGGACCAGAAAAAATCTGAATATTGCACACTTAATCGATCTTTATTATATACAATTTTTGTATGAATTTCAATAATAAAATTGAAGTAGAAAGCATGGAAGTAAAAAAGTGACAATGAAAAGTCTAAGTTGGAATGTCAATAATTCCGACTGCTATGGTCTGAGTGTCATTTCAGTATTGAGTGGTGAGGATGGGGTCAAAAGGAATGAGCAAAGAACGAGAAAAAGGCAGCAGACACTTGGGATAGAAACATGAATTGGAAGGAGGTGGATGCTGCACAGAGGGAAGTGTGCCGTTGAGTGGAGGATATAGGGACAGTATATTGCCTTAGGTTGGGGCCATAATTGTTACTATATTGTAGAATGTGTTGTAAGGGTAACTTCCATATATACAGTGATGAATTGCAGGGTTGTGAAGAAGTCATTAGACTCAGCAGGTTTTACTCAGCCACATGCTTTGCTACAGGTTGATCCATCCTGTTCTTTCTACAGTTTGGTGGTTGTAAGTCATTCTGATGAACAGCTGGTAGTCATGCCAGTGTTAAAAGCCCTGCAATAATTGCAGCGAAGTTGGGAAATATTGTTTCTGCTTTCACAGGTGTGAAATGGTAGGGTAAGAATGAGGACACTGAATAAGAAATTCTGCATGGGGTAGACAGTGCATGTTGGATCAGAGTATTCCACAGTGGTAGGATTTGTGTGACAAGGAGTGGGATTTGGAACTGCCATGGATGTCAGATAGGTAATGGAACACCACTTTAGAAGGGGTGGAAAGGATCTTAAGTACGATGTCTCTCATTTCAGGTCATGATTTTACACAATAACAGCCCTGACAAAGGATGTGATTCAGTTGTTCCAGCCATTAATTATGGAAATTCTCTACCGAGATTTGAAAATTATGTGAAAAGGAGGTAGAGTGGCAGACGAGTACTTATCACAGCCTGGAACTGCCCATAGTACACAAAAAAAGACACAAAAGACGACAAAACTAAAAGTTTATACCAGCATTCGGAAATTTATATTTCCTTCGTCATGTAGCAGGAGGTAAGAGAAAGGAGAAAGGGGTGGGTGATTGTGGACATCAGAGTTGTATTACTGAGCCATGCCACTGCTAACCAAAGAGGATAGACCAAGAAGTGAACCAAATAATGCTGAGAGACAGTGTGGAGGTTAATAAAAAATTAAAAGGCACGCATCCAGGCAGGTGAACACACACACACACACACACACACACACACACACACACACACACACACACGCACACGCAGAATGGTGACCCCCCCCCCCCCCCCACACAGAGAGAGAGAGGGGGGGGGGAATTAGTAATGAAAAAGCGAGATGCAAATATCGGAGGGGTGAAGGGTTAAAGTAAGTTTATACCATGAGGATGGTGGGAGGAGAGAATATGTTGGAGGGTAAGTTCCCATTTGAGGGGCTGGTGCTGCGGGGGGATTCAGTAAAGAAGTCATGCTCGGTTTGTTGCCTACGAGGGGGAGTTGTTAAGGGTGTTGTTATCGTGGGTGTTTATGGGAGATGGGAAGAGGAACACCGCTTCGGAGTTGGTGGACTAGAAGGGTGGCTAGTTTTCTCAAGTGCTGTGAGGCATACAGTTCAAGTTTAAAGTAGACTTGTTGTATTACATTTCTGAGCGTGTCAATTGGGGCAGTGATGGTTACAAGAAACAAGATAATGTTCAAGGAGAAGGTCACTGAGAGCTAAGGACTGGCAATTTTGGAATTCAAGGAGAGATTGATGGAAAGAAGGATTATAGGACTGGAGGAAAAGAAAATAAGTACTGCAGTTTCACTATGATGAGTGCATGTTTGCTGAAAGATTTAAGTACATACTGTAGGTACATTTGGGATATGTGGTGATTAAATTAGATAATATGGTGTAGACACCAAAATTGAGGGATGAGTGGGGGAAGGGAATTGTGTTTTAGAGTATAAAGAAACTGGAATGGAGAGAAAATTTAGACGATAATTTTGATGCCCCCCCCCCCAAACACTTTTTAAAGACAAAAAAATTGTCAAATATTATAATGAAAATTTAATAAATGAATGCTGAAGATAAGGCTATGTATACAGGGAATGGATCACCACATGAATCAATATCGCCAGGGCCAATCCTTAATACCACATAAAAGATAACCAGCAGTGTGTTAAGGATTGTTAGATGCCGATAATATCATTAGCAGCACATTAAAGAGATCACCTGTGGCACATACTGATAGCCAACGACTCCAAATGGACTTTAAAAGGGATGATAAACTAAGATAACAATGTTACAGACATATGCCCCTTGAAGGATAGTCAATATAATCAAAACTTGTAAACAATGCAACAATGGTTTATAGATAACTAGCTGAAAACCCAGCATTGCCCAGGTATTTATTTATTTATTTATTCAAGACTTCAGTTAGTACTTCTCTATCTGTACATCTCCTTCTTTCGAATAACATTTTATATTTACCAGAGAATATATAAGAAATAGTACACAAAATTTTAAGTACAGTAACCATACAAAATGAAAGATAGTAATCAAAATACAAATGATATGTAACATTCATTAAATTCACAACTTTACTATAAACAATATTTCTTGTTACTCCAGGACCTAATATCAATAATTTCTTTGGTGACGCCACCCCTGAGCAAGTGACAAAGTTGTCCTTGTGACAACTATGGGCGTGTCAAATCCACAGTATTGAATAACAGAAAATGACCTCCTCCCCCGCCCGAAATTTCAATGACTCGGTTTGGATAATTAACCCCCCCCCCCCCCCCGCCCTCTTTGGCACCTCTACTACTGTCAGCTGTCCAGGAACTTCCTTAAGCTGACTGGAACAGGTGTTACATGTGTAACGTTTTTACCCATTGGAGTATACACAATCTCATATTTATTGAGTTATATGTTGAAAAATTGTATAATTTTGCAGTTATATCTTCATTTGTATAAGTGTTGAATGTTGGTAAAATCCAGTGCAAACAGAGTTACTTATAAAGCAGTAATAAATTAAAACCTGATGCCTGATGGGTCTGTTTTCCATTAATGTTACTGTTATTGTTCTTATATCTCACGATCTACATTTTGTGCTGTGCTACAGTTTCTTAAGTGCATTCATCTGTATGTGTGTATACTATCTGTAAAATTTCCTGCAACTTCAATTTGTAGTGTAGAAATTATGAACTGCAAAATCATAAAGAATGCCATAGTTATTGCTCCTTGAACAGCGGAAAAGTGGTAAGCAAGACACCTTTTTCCATTCATTATTTTGGTGTGGTTGTCAGTGAGAAAAAGTTAAATAAAGGTTTGAAATTTAGATTTAAGTTTGTTGCAAGCCACTAAGTACGTTCATTTTCATATAATGTATTTATAAAATCTCGTCGCATTATGTGGCAGTTTCTTGCAACTCATATTGCTTATGACATTATATCACCTGAACCACATTTCGTATGTGGTTCTTACTCCTACAGCAATTGTTATCTCATGTAAGGGTTATGTGTACCAAATTTAGTTGAAATCGGTCCAGTGGTTTAGGATAAAATGAACAGCATTATCGCTTAATGAAGCAGTTTTTCACGCATCTCATTGTTTCTGTCATATCTCATGGACAATGTGTTGTACATGATTCTTAAACTTACGGTGACCATATTCATGGATTGAAGCCTATGTGTACAAAATTTCATAAAGATTGGAACAAAACTGTAGATTTGTATGCAGCACACATACACAAACAAACGGACACACTGCTTTATATATTAGATTCACAATAATCGATCTGCAGACAAGAGCACTATTTAATACAAAAATGGATACAGACATTAAATGGCACAGGGGTCAGCTTTATATCTGGGAGGGTAATTAAATTTAAAATACTTTAGAAGAGATGTAGACAACAATGCAGGGTAATAAGGTGTTCAGACCACAGATATAAACGATAGCAACAGATGAAAATGATTAGCACCCAGAAGGATGTGGACTTTGAAGGTATTATTCGATTAATTGTGGAAATTTTCTACTGTGCAAAAGATATAGAGTGACAGGCCAGTACTTACTATAGTTTGGTTCTGCCGATAGGACACAAAAAGAATGACACAAAAGAAGATGAAACTAAATGTTTATACTAGCTTTCAGAAATGAATATTTCCTTTGTCAGGTAGGAGGAGGGAACAGAACGGGGACATAAGGGAAAGGTTACTCACAACCTAAGCTATGAAGTGGGGTGGATGTATGTGGACATTAGAGTAGTTGTTACATAATAAATACTGAGCCATGCCAATGCTAAATAAAGAGGATAGACCAAGAAGTGAACCGAATAATGCTGAGAGACAGAGGGGGAGGGATTGATAAAGGGAGAAGAACACACATACACACACACGAGGGAGGGGGAAAATTACTAATGAATAAGTGAGTTGCAGATAGTGGAAGGGGAAATGTTAAAGTAAGTTCAGACAACAAGGATGGTGGAAGGAGAGGATGTTGGAGGGCAAGTTGCCATCTCCGTAGCTCTGAGGGACTGGTCTGCAGGGGAGTATCTAAATTGCATGTGTGGTGTAACATGTGCCAAAATCCCTGGAACCATCATGGAGGGCATTTTCTGCAACAGGATATTGACTGTTCCCACAGGCAAACAACCAGTCTGTGACCTTTCATTCACTCAGCTAATTTGATGGTCATCATACCAACATAAAAGGCTGTGCAATGAACACGTCAGCTGATAGATTTCAAATGTGGCCCTGCATTCAGTTGTGTAGGTTTATCCTGAGGTGGGGCTCGAGTAGGTGGTTGTAGGAGGATGCACAGGACAGGTTTTGTAGCGGGGTCGGTTACAGGGATAAGGAACCATTAGGTAGGCAGGGTGGTTTTGTTACAGGGGTAGAAACCATTAGGTAGGGATGGTGTTTTGGGATGTTGTATGGGTTGACAAGAATGTTCTGGAGGTAGGAAAGACAATGAAAGGCTATTGTACAAGGTGTAGGGAGGTACGGTACTGAGTGAATAAAGGGATGCTTCAGAGTGATCTGGGGTTAGGAATATTGTTACTTGAAGGCAGAAATGGACTGCTTGGGAGACCTTCTTGCTTACAAGGTCTGCAAGATAGTTGTGGGAGAGGAAAGCATTGGACAGGTTGTTAGTGTAGGTGGTGAGGGATTCTTCTAAATTTCTGGAGGAAAAGAGACAATGAAGATAATTGATGCCTACAGCACAAACCGAATTAATACGATTTATTAAGATAGGATATGGCTACTTCGGAGTAAGTAAATATACAGTAGAACCTCGTTTTTACGCTTTTCAGGGGACTTCAGTGAAATGGTGTAAAATGCAGGATATTATGTTTTAAATGGTAAAATATGCTTACTGGATCAGCCTTGCATTTTCGTAGTTTATGTGTGATATATGTACATAATAGACATGTCAATACTCGCCAGGGAGTTGATTATACAATAAAGGTTATCCAAATTTTTACTATTTTAAGCGCCAGGCAAAACTGGTAATTTTATGGGAAGTAGAAATTTTTTACGTAATTTCATTCATTATAATCGAGGACGCCACTGCTGGGCTATAACACATTTTCAAAATTACCTGAACCGCTACGATAGATATTGTTTGGACGCCGCTGCCAGGCTATATAACATCTTCAAAATTACTGCCTTTTAGCGGAATTAATTATTTACATAGTAAAACTCCTACAGTTCCATTCTTTTTGTATTTTTCGATGTTTCACACAACAATATTAGAGAATTTATTCGCGTTCTCGAGTACAAACATTTGCATAACTATTTTTGTGATGTTAGCATAGGATCGGCATCTCTCACTATTATCGCTTTTTTGAGGTTGTGGGTATTATGATACCCAACTTTGACAAATAAAGTTCTTTATTAATCAGAAATATGTATCACAAAAACAACGCAACTATTTATTCTCATTTCAACAAAGCAACTGGTTCTGATTGAGTACATGCCAGCCGCTCTGGTAAAGAAGCTAATGGAAAGATGAACTACACCATCACAAACCAGCGTTATTCTCTCGTCAACAAACCATTCTGTTTGTCTGAGTACATGCCAGGCACTCTGCCAAAGAAGCTGGTGAAAAGAACTACATTGCCACAAATCGGTGCGTCATTAAGTCAACAATGAAACGCAAAATATAAGTTTGAATAAACGAAAAGTGTCAAGAAACTCGAATGCGAATAATTTTAAACGCTATACTTTAAGGGGAGAGCCATGCTAGTGTCAATTTATGGACATTACGTCATTTTTCTTCACAAACATGCCTTCAAAAAGTGTAAAATGCGGGAAAAGCGTAAATATGTTAATGCAAAAATGAGGGCGAATTAACATTGTAAACATAGGAAACTTGACGGGACCGACAAAAAATGATGTAAATGGCGGGAAAACGTAAAAACCGAGAATGTAAAAATGAGGTTTTACTGTATATATCACATGCGTAAATTTTACTAGTTCAAGAATATGAGCAGTGTGCCAAAAGTCACAGCAGATATAAGACATTTAACATACAAAATTTATCCAATAAATCGTAAAAGTTTACAAGATTTCACATCTGAAGATTCCTGTAGTCCTGTTCTGCAAAAGAGAGGAGTCAAATACAGTTTAGTCTTAATAGAATAAAAATTCTTCTCATTCCATTTCTGCGTGTTAAGTCGAACTCTTGAATAAAAGAAACACGACATTTCAATAAAAGTTTTTGCAACCAATACATTCTTCTACTCAAGTAATCGAATATAGGTCTAAATACACTGCTCTATATCCTTTACAATATTTTCGGCTTGGGAAAATATCAAACATATTACTATCTCAAAAAACAACCTCAAGCAAACCAATGTGACCAAATAATGAAAGAAATATCTCAACTTTGCAAAACATACTGTTCAAACAAGCACACATCATGGACCAAGTTAATACCCAACTTCCACACAATCATGACTGAATTTCCACACTTATCAACAGGATTAGCCCCTATTAAACTCCTTAACAAAAAGAAATTCATAGGAGAACCATTAGTAAAATTATTTATGTGGTCTCCTATAAACAAATAGACACCACAACAAATAACTGACATTGTAGCTTCTAATCTAGAACACATTGCAGTAAAAAGGACAGAAAAGGTGAATCAAAAAGCAATTGGATGTCAGTACAAGATTAACAACTTAGTACTAGTTATAAGCTTTCTATACAGTTCTGATTTAAAGAAATAAACTAGTCAATTTTTCCTCCAGTACATAGGACCTTTTACAATATCTAAAATACCACATGTACAAGCGCTATTTCTCATCAACACAGAAAAAGTGGCAGAAAGAGTATTATACAATGTAGAAATGGTACAAATAATATAGTAAGGACAGTTTACAACTCCCCGCAAAGACGTGGCAACGAGCTGCGACAGGCACATAGAAAAGACACATACATACAACACTTTCAGCTATCAGCCATGGCCTTCTTCAGAAAATAGAACACTCACACAATCACACAACACAGTCATACAACCATCACCTCCGGCTGCTGCACTTTGAATCACGCTCTGCAGCGAATTGGGGACGGGAGGGGAGGGGAGGGTAGAGGGGATACGAAAGTCACGGTGGTGGGGATGGGTTAGATGGGAATAACGAGACGCAGCTTAGGAATGGAGTAGGGAGGCAGGTGAAGGGAGAAAATAAAATAAAGTAAAATGAATATATATACAAAATGTGTGCACACTGCAAGTACACAAGTCTGTGCGCGCGCGCGCACGCACGCACGCACGCACGCACGCACACACGCACACACGCACACACGCACACACACACACACACACACACACACACACACCACACACACCACTCAAATTAGGAGAGGTTTGGGATAGAGAGGCAGGAACTGTAAGGTATGGAAAAACAAAATATAGGGAAGTTATCGTAGGTTGAGGCCTGGTTGATTTCGGGATTGGAGAATGTATTATAGGAATAACTCCCATCTGTGCAGTTCAGAAAAGCTGGTGGTGGATGGGAAGATACAGATGCCACGGGTTGTGAAGCAGCCATTGAAATCAAGCATGGGCTCCGCTGCATGCTGTGCCACAGAGTGGTCCACCTAGTTTTTGGCCACAGTTTGGCGGTGGCCATTCATCCTAATGGATAGCTGGTTGATTGTCATGCCAATATAGAAAGCTGTACAGTGTTTGCAGCACAGTTGGTAAATTACGTGGCTGCTTTCACAGGTGGCCCAGCTTCTGATAGGGTAGCATAAACCTGTGACAGGAGTGGAATAGGAAGTGCTGGGTGGGTGGACTGGACAGGTCTTGCAGCAGGGTCTTCCATAAGGATATGATCCCTGTGGCAGTTAGCTGGGTTTCGGGATGGCATAAGGATGAACTAGGATGATGTGGAGGTTGGGAGGGCGACGGAACACCACTTTAGGAGGGGTGAGAAGGATCTTGGGCAGGATGTCTCTCAGTTCTGGGCACGAGGATAAAAAAAATCAAAACCTTGGCGAAGGATGGAATTTCATTGTTTGAGACCAGGGTAATACTGGGTGACAAGGGGAGTGCTCTTTTGTGGATGGTTACTGGTGTTAGGAGGAGTATTTGGGGTGTGTGAGTATATGGCACGGGAGATCTGTTTACGAACTAGCACATTCAGAAAGGGAGTTCTTGTCACTGCAGATATGCCGTCCATGGGTGGTCAGGCTGTAAGGGACGGATTTTTTTATGTGGAAGGAATGGCAACTGTCAAAGTGTAGGTACTGTTGGTGGTTGGTAGGTTTAATATGGACGGAAGTGTGGATGGGATGCAGCCATCAGTGAGGTGGAGGTTGACATCCAGGAATGTGGCATGGCAGGTTGAGGAAGACAGGTGAAGTGGATGGGAGACAAGGAAGGAATTGAGGTTCTGAAGAAAGGAGGATAGGGTGTCCTGGCCTTCACTCCAGATCATGAAAATATCATCAATGAACTTGAACCAGGCCAGGGGTTTGATGTTTTGGGATGTTAGGAAGGATTCCTCCAGAGGCCCATAAACAGGTTAGCATAGGATGGTGCCATGCGGGTGCCCATGGCTGTGCCTTGGATTTGATGGTAAACTATCCCCTCAAAAGAAAAGCAGTTGTTAAGTAGGATGAAATTGGTGAGGGTTATGAGGAATGAGGTATCAGGCTTAAGTTCAGAGGGACGTTGGGAGAAGTAGTATTCCGGAGTGGCAAGGCCATGGGCATGTGGGATGTTGGTGTATTGGAAGGTGGAATCCACTGTGACAAGTAAGGATCCAGGAGGCAAAGGGGTGGGAATGGTGGAGAGTTGGTGAAGGAAATGGTTGGTATCCTTCATGTGGGAAGATAGATTTTGTACAATCGGTTGGAGGTGTTGGTCAACTAGGGCTGAAATTTGTTCAGTAGGAGCCCAGGAACCAGCCACAATAGGGCGTCCAAGATTATTAGGTTTGTAGATTTTGGGGAGCATTTAGGTGGGTGTGCGGGGTGCTGCTGTGGTGAGGAGGGGGGTGGATTCAGGGGAGAGTTTCTGGGAGGGGCCATAGGATTTTAGTAGGGATTGGAGATCTTCTTGGACTTTGGGGATGGGGTTAATCCGGCACGACTTGTAGGTGGGGTCACTCCTCCACCTACAAGTTGTGTGTGTGTGTGTGTGTGTGTGTGTGTGTGTGTGTGTGTGTGTGTGTGTGTGCGCGCGTGTGTGCGCGCGTGTGTGCGCGCGCGCGCGCGTGTGCGCGCGCGCGCGTGTGCGCGCGCGCGCGCGTGCGCGCGCGTGTGTGCGCGCGCGCGGTCTTGTGTACTTGCAGTGTGCAAGCTGCATCTCGTTATTCCCATCTAACCCATCGCCACCACCGTGACGTAACCTATCCCGTCTCCCCTCCCCTCCTCTCTCACCCCTCCCATCCCTGATTCTCTGCAGAGCGTGATTTGAAGTGCGGCAGCCAGAGGTGATGGTTGTATGACTGTGTTGTGTGCCTGTGTGATTGCGTGAGTGTTCTATTTTCTGAAGAACGCCATGGCCGATAGCTGGAAGTGTTGTATGTGTGTGTCTTTTGTATGAGTCTGTCGCAGCTCATCGCCACATCTTTGCGGTGAGTTGAGTTGTAAACTGTCCTTACTATATTAATAATTCCAACCTGGACTTTCCATTATTATCGGAATGATTAAAAACACGTATTTCGCCTCCAGGAGACGTGTCTATCTTTAACATTTAAATGTAATGGCGAGCACTGAGCTCCAGCATGTGTCTCATTTCTTTTGAAACTTAGTTTTATGTGAGATATATCTCCATTCTTTTACCATTCTTTGTCTCTTTTTCTTTTTTATCCTTTCATACCTGAACTGATGAAAAAACAAACAATACAAAGATGTAATGTAAATAAAATTATTTTCTTAACAAATTATGGCAAATGGTCCGGGTCCGGACCGCAGAACGCCAAAAACTGGACCGCCAAAAATATTTAGAAAGTATAAGTTACATACTCAAAGTTTTAAAATAATAATAATAATTTGTCTATAGATAACAATTCTTATGAGAACCACTCTTACATTTTTTCTAGACTTTTACAATAAACTGCTGAATAATTAGAACCCTTAATGATCATTATAGGTAAAATAAATAGTTGTCATGATGTGCAACATCTGAGAGTACACTGACAAGTGGCGGCAGAACGGAGCAGTATAGTGGGTTAAATTAGATTTTACAATTTACTGTTATAATTATGAGGATTCAAATCCACTCACTGGTAGTAAAATATTTATTTCTACATTGTTTATCAAAATTGTTCTTAAATCTTAATTGAAACATAATTGAATATTTTTTATTGGTTTAAATCTAACTTACTTTCTACATCATTTTAATCATCATATAAATTTTTACTTTGTCCTTACTTCTTCCTTATATTTTTTATTCATAATAATAATGTTGTATTAAAATTTTATGGTACTTACATTTTTGTAATACTCTAGATAACATGTTTCCCCTGAAGGTCTCTTGAATGTATTTCTTGGTGACACAGTAAAATCAACATCATCAACTCTGTAAGTTTTGTTTGAATAATCTGTTAAAACAATTGTTCCTATGACCTTCTTCTTAAACTCCTCCTGTAAATATAATATTCTGATTATTTGAAGAAACACTTATTTTTATCAAAATTAGAATTCACTAGAATAATTTTAAAATACAGATGAACATAATTCTGGCAACTGTGCTCACTGATCATTACTTATTAGCATTGACCAGCAATTAGTTATCAGGGTTGCCACAATTTTCTCCAAGTGAAATTCCCTGACTTTTCCCTGATTTCCAGACAAGTTTTAACCTTTTTCCCTGACAAATTCTGAGATCTCAAGGATGTGTAAAAACATAGTTCACAATAACGAAGGACTTCTGTATCTGCCCAGGTGCATTATTAACCCTCTAGTTTTTAATGAGCGAACAGTTTTCCCATTTATTGGATTTATGATATGAAGTGGAAGTAAACAGGTAAGTTATGAAAATGAAAGCCATTGTTATATCAAGAATTTATGTTTTTATCAATGAGGTAACTCTAACTCTGAATTAGCCACAGTAATTTAATATTAACCGAAAACTGTTCCTCAGATTAAAATCAATAACAGATTTGAAGTTTGTCAAAACTTCATTATATCTAAAGCACTGACTGCCTTATGGTTAAATCAAAACTAAACAAGTTTTGCTTTTTCATCAAGTGTTTCAAAATGTGAACATTCAAAAACTTTCAGCAAATTAGGTGACACTTTCAGTCTTTTCATGTAAAATTCAAAGACATTTTAAGCTGTGAGAAAACTAACTGCATGTATAAAATGAGCAGTCAAAGGATTCAGGCATTAATAATATTCGGTCTTAAGTGCAGTGGCGGCTGGTGATAATGTGCTAATGTGCTGCAGCACATTGTAAATATATTACTAAAATTATGCCATTTCTCTTCGAAAGCAAGTGAGAAATCATTGTAAAATTACATCCTTTCTCTTGGAATGCGATCCAGATATCACATTAAAATTATGCTAATTCCCTTCCAATGCGTATTAGAATGCTAGTAATACGGACGAAAACGCATTTTAGAGCGCTCTCGCCGCGATAGCTGGAAACCAGCTCCGTGTGTTGAAGTGGGATTCAGCCACGCTGGTACATGTGCAGAGAGGCGGTGCAGTTGTCTGTTCGCTAGTGCACATGCGCAGTGGCGACGTCAGGCCTGGCGACTCGTGTACTGAGACCGACTGCAGCACCAGATCAATATTTCTCTTCGCACTGCGTATAACGGTTGCGGAAGCATAGAATATGACGAATATTGCAGTATACAGAGTCAAATAGCGCACTGGCTCAGGCATCTTGCGCGTTGTCTCTCAAACCTACTTGTGTGAGCCTCTTATTCAAATACCTCTGAGTCCAAATTTTTAATTTCTGTAAATAAAACTTCAATCACAAACAACATTAGTAATGTATAGCCAACACGCGAGTGAAACTGCGCTTTTAGCCAAGCAGTTTCATTGGTCACCTGTGTAGAACGCAGATTACATGGTGGGGATATTGATGAGCTCCGTTATTTCCGATGTCAGTGATGCTTTTTATTTTAGTACATTTTGTTTTATTTTTATTTTTATAATATTGTAGCACACTGGTCAAACTTTGTACCAGCCGCCACTGCTTAAGTGATAAGAGTGTATGTTTTTACATAGCTGCAGTCCCAATAATGACCACCTGAGACTGAAGGACTAAGCAAATTGAGCAACTAATTTAATAAGACGTAGGCCTACATATAAAAGTAATAACAGTACATTTCTTCATCCTTTGTCTATAAGGTTTAGATGCAGACATAAGACATTAAAAATTTGTACAGTACTTGAATTTAACTTCCGGTAAATATTGAATGTTTACCGTATATTTCAGCAGATAAGACGATGGCTGAATCATTAAACAAAAAAGGCCCCAAACTCCAAGGTCTTGTTATAAAAATAAAAATTTAGATTGAAATTTAGCCTGAAATTGGTAATTTTGCAGATGTGCTGCAAAGCACGGCTTCAATGTCCAAACAATATATATTGAAGTGTTTAAGTATCGTATCGAACAAGCGGATGTTACGATTTTTATGAATATGTTGTGATTTTAAAGGATGTGGTTAGGCAGGAACCTAAGAGCTTAAGATTACAGATTTCTGGGTAATTTACAAGAAAGTTGACACTTAAGTAGCTTGGCCTGAAATGATATATATTGAACGTTATTGTTTCTGATCGGAGATTCGGACGTTACGCTCCCTCACGAAGAAAAAATCTTGTTTAAACTATACCTAACCTTCTTAAGGCTACAATACAGATAACTTTTTTAGAAGTGAAATTTAAGTTAAGTATAGGACGAACAAGCACTTTTTTCAAGTACATGAGGTTTCATAGCACACAAATCTCTGGTTCAGAAACATTCGCTTTATTCAAAACATATCATTTGGAGGTTGAAGCCTCGCTGTAACCACACTATGCGGCATATCTACGATACTGCCCTGATGAAATTTACATCATGGATACGATTTTCAAAAACAATGTATTGCGCAATTTAACGAGCTTTATTAATTTACTACGTGGACAAGGGTACCTACAACAGGGTGGCCACCAAATATTCATTGTCAAATTCAAGATTTTTTTCCCAGGTTTTCGAGGTTAAAAATAATTATTTTCCAGGTTTTCACGAAATGTGATTTTGCTCAAAGGGGTTAGCAACAATATACGTAGAGAAACACATCATCCAAGTTGAACCATGTCACGTTGTAATATACACCAAGGAGTGGCGAATCCAGGATTTGTGTTGGGAAGGGAGGGGGTGGGACAGCTCATAAAAATTGTGGCATTGTACCTCAAGCTGACCTAAAAAGAACCAGCTCATATTACTAGGTTTTCCTCGTGTTTTTGGGGAATCTGCAGCCCCACAGATCCACCTCCCCCCACCCAGATTCATCACTGCCACAATGTATAGTAGAGGGTGTACATTTTAAGTTGACAAACCAGAATAACTATATAAAAAAATAAAAATAAAAAGAATCAGTATATATTCAACAACGGTTTTCACCATTTTTTTAGGAAATGATACTAAACTTGAACTGTCTCCACCGTTTGGGAGCGGTGTGGGTGGCTAGTGTAAAATTTTAAATGCAAACTCCCATTTTTATTGCAGATTCAAATTTTACAGACCAAATCATGTATAGTTTGGTTAATTTTTTTTCTTTCAACTGGCAACATATTGTACTGTAATGGTAAAAGTTATTTGCTATACTGCTGAAGAAATGTACCATCCATGAAAGAAAATAGAGGTTAATCATGTTGATGATGCATCAGGACCCAACCAAATGAGACCAGATGTACATTTCTTCCCGGCTAGTTCAAATAAATGTTTTATCAGCAATTCATAAATGGTATTCAGACAAGGGCAATCTGGACTAAGGTATCACTTTGGAAGACTGCCGTGTCCACTGCGGGGAGAGGGAGGGATGACTTTGGGCATCATTTGGTAGCTTTCCGAAACATCATGAATTTGGTTTTCATTTATTTTATTTCCTGTTTAGTACATTTCTTCACCAGTATGGCAAGTATTTCTTACTATTACAGCGCCATCTAGTGTAAAAAAAAAAAAAAAAAAATCAACCCGACCATACATGATGTGGGCCTTAGAATCCGAATCTGCAATAAAAAAAAACGACGTTCCCATTTAAAATTTTGCACTTTAAACTCCCCTGCCCCCCCCCTCCCCACACACACGCATACAAACAGTGGAAACGGTACATGTTGAGTATTATTTCCTAAGCCTCTACCATCCGCACATGCTGGTGAAAACAATTTTTGAATATCTACTGTTTTTCCGAGTTATTCTGGTTCATCAACTTTAATTTTACACCATGTATTATGGGACTAAGTTCAGTTCAAGTGTTTGGAGGATACTGTACGTTTTAATGTGAATTGCATTCGTTTATGCAACATAGCCCGTTCATTTATACTAGACTTCCTGATACATTAAAATACACTCGCACCTCATAAACTAGTGATCGAGAACTCAATAAATATATTATGATTTACTTTACCTTCAGGATATGAACAACCTTTTCACCTCTTTCAAATTTTCATTTAGATTGTTTCCAATTAAGGTTTTCAGTTTCCAGAGCCCATACAGTCCAATAAGTTTTGTACAGGAAACCTCTAGCTAAAAGATCAATGAATGTTAATGACCCAGCATGCTTAATAATGCACAATGTTGTAGTCAAGTTCTTGAACTTTGAGGATATGAAATGGGGAATGCAAAAACATATCAGGAGTAACAGCTGTGTGGTATTTGCATTCAAGTGTCATCTGGTAAAATAACACTCAACAGCTGATTTTAATGAAAGCAATATTTTGTTTTAATGAATTTGTTTCATTTTTTTAAATTCTTGTAGTACTAAACAGACAGTGAAATATATATTGTGGAAAGCAACAGACTTCTGTTTGTTTACGGAAAGTTTATGTTTCTTGCTTCCTCCGTGGCTGTTCAAAGCACTCTTCCCCATTGAAGAAATATTTATCTTTGCGTTGCACCTAGAGAATAATGCATTTGTTTGTTATTTGGGATCACATGCAAACCACGGATACACTGTCTCGTATGAGCTCTGATATCGAGTTATACTCTGTTTTGACATGACGGACAAACACTTCACTCTAAAACACGTTGAATTACTTCATCTGTGCGAGCACAGATAAGGTCGATTCACACTTGGATTCACTCTATTGTTCTCTGCAACAATTGTTTCACTCTGTTCCATCTCAGAACAATGTATATGGCATTAGTATCTAAATATATTTTAACAATATTTTGAATGTATTGTTATAACACAGCTGTTGAAGCAATAAATTACAACTGAAAGAAATTGCCTTTTCGAAAAAGGCGCATATTGTATTACAGAGTTATACTTACATCATTTTGGAGGACAATTAGCATGTCGAAAAGTCGCAATCAACAATGTTAGAACTGTATTTCATACGGGCCCGGTTAGCACTCACTAAGTGGTGTTGCATGTACGTATACTTTTTGAAAACCCATTAACATAAAACGAGGGGAATAATCTTTTGTGTTGACCATAAAATAAATAATTAATGCTGTTCCTGTTCTATGGTTGACAGGTTCTCGATGTACCCATGTCTGCTAAGTAAATTAATTATCCTCGTAATTGTTTCCGCGACTCCTCACTGGCGCTAGCCTGGCCCGCATGAAAAACTGTTCAGCCATCAACAATACGTACACGTTGATTGTGTTTACTATTTCTATATTACCAATGTTACGTCACACGAATCGTCTATAATTATTACTAACGAACACAGGCGCTGACTTCTGAAAATCTTGGGGTGTGCACAATGGCGTACCCAGGTATCTCTAGAATTAAAAAAAAAAACTTATACAAAACATATACGCTATCGATTCCATATCACTGTCACCATCACGATTACAAGTCGAAGTCCGTTTGTATTTCACTATATACTTATCCATTTTAACGATTTTAACACGCAAGACATTAACCCTTCTAACCCCAAATTTTATTTATGAACAAAAATATTTCCTTGCAAAGATCTATAAATAATGATTGGATTAATGTATATTTGACAGAATTTTTGATTATTTTTAGTTTTGGGATAGAAATTTGGGACGACTACAGACGGCATCAGTGTGCAGAGTATGTGTCCTTTATCGTAACTAATTCAGTGTTGATTCTCCTAATAGCATGTAGCTACATTCATTAAGCAATAATACTAAAATAGACCAGAAGAAGGGCACTCAAGCATCTGAAACCAGTCATCTAAAATAAATAATTACAAGCAACTGGTTGCTGAATTTTATTAATTTACATCTAATAACATTTTCAAACTGTTGACTACCAATTTAGACATTAGACAATTACTTAATAATAAAGTGTTTAAATTATTTTATTTCCTTTATCTTGATACAATTATTTGAAAGTATTGTTGAATTTACTCTAACTTAGACATCAAGCAACGATATATATTTTGACAATGCATTGTAGCCTAATGCTTTTTGTTTCCTCGAGGTAATGGTAGACAATCTGGACACAATGAATTATTGGAAGCCCTGCAATGTTATTTACAATGATTGAACAAATTGTTGTGGCTAGACGGACAGATAAAAATGAGGGGAGGGAAAGGGTTAAGACTTAATTCCATGCACAGGTGACACAGGTCAAATAGTGCAGAAACTAAGGTCCGACTACTACGTTCAATCGTTGACAAACTGTTGAAGCCTGAAAATTCAAATTCAGAAAAAAATCTATCACTAGCTGTTTCGTTTCGAGAATTTTGTAGAGCTGCCAATTAAAACACAAAGACCTCCGAAATCTGTTATGAGAACAGTCTGTTTACAGAATGTTTTAGCTAGAAGGGATAGGGCAGTCTTCGCAGCAAGTATTTCACTATATACTTATATAAAAAATAGAAAACGGATGACTTGCCCAAAGGACAGGCTTGTCGACAGATACAAATAAAATCACACACAAACACACATACAAGCTTTCGCAACCGTTGGTCGCTTCTTCAGGAAAAGAGGAAGAAAGAAGAGGAGAAAAGGGAAGGATATGGGTTTTAAGGAAGTGGAAAAGGTGTCATTCCAATCCCAGGAGTGGAAGGTCTTACCTTAGGGGAAAAAAAGGAAGGTAAACAAATACACACACACTCACACATATCCAAACACACCTAGACAGACATTTGTAAAAAGCGGTCATGCAGACCGTGACTGGCGCGCCGCAGACCGTTCGGCCACTGCGGCCGGCTTACAGAATGTTTCAGTTAGAAGGAAGTATGTCGGCAAGTATGTCGGCTCACTGGTAACGTATGTGGTTGTCAAAATGTTATCTCAAAAGATACCGGGAATTAAATTCATAGTGTAAACATTTTCAATATATCGTACCAAACCCACTTCATTTCTCGTTATTTAATACAATTAAATGGTGCCACCTTCAGTTTACAACATTTGACTTAACAAGCGAAATTCCATTAACATTTGGACTATTTAGAAAACATTCACTTCTCTCTCATGTGAACATGGATTTTAATGCCTAAGAATTCAATTACCTGTTTAAAATAATCTATTTAGAGTGGTGTCTTACAAAAGCCAGCTGCGGTGGAGTAGCCAAGCGGTCTAAAGCGTCTCGCTGCGGAGCACGCGGTTGCTTGCCGTGGAGGTTCGAGTCCTCCCTCGGGCATGGGTGTGTGTGTGTGTGTGTGTGTGTGTGTGTGTGTGTGTTGTCCTTAGGTTAGTTTACCTAGGTTTAAGTAGTTTGTAAGCTACGGACGGATGACCACTCAGTTTGGTCCGATAGATTTACAAACATTTGAACAAAAGCCAGCCGACGATCAATGGGATGAGAGATTAGATTTTAATTACAGTCAAGAAATATAAGGTGCAGAAAAAATGATACCAAAATTTTCAGTGAAGTATGCTTAGCATACCCACTCAGATTTTGGGGTATGTTTGAGCGACCGAGCATACCCGTAGTCGGCGCCTACGCTAACGAATCATCACAATACCAGTTTATAGTTAAAATCAACAAAATGCTTCCATGAAGAGATTTTTCAACACTGAATCAGACAACGCGATAACATCGCATCTCTTCGACGTACATCGCGAGGAATTGAGTCGCGTGGTTGAACAACATTTCGACATAAATAGAGAAATAGATACACAATTTTTGTACACAAAAATTAAGCAATGAATATTATTTAACCCGTGGGCACTAGCGATCTGAGCATTTACGTCACCGTAATTTTAAAACGACTGGCATTTTGTTACTTTTAAATATTAAACTTAGAGGTTTGTTCATATTAAAACTACAGGGATTACTTATTCACACTTATTAAGTACATTTCGAACTGGTCGTGTAATCTAAGCAATAGGCTATACACGCGAACGATCGTTTAACTATTAAAGCCGCGAGATCTCATGGGTTAAAAATCCCGGTTTCTTGCTGAAATTCAAGGTTTCTTCCTGGTTTTTTTCTTCTTCTTCTTTCTTCTCAAATTTAAGGCTTTTTTCCCGGTTTCAAGGTTCGGTGGCCACCCTGTACAATAACCTATATGCCATAAAGCAGGAATAGAATTATTTACAATGCAGCTTGATTTTACAATGTTGCTTGTCAAAAATAGTTTCTCAATATATCCAGAGTCACAATGAAATGATTAGAGTATATTTATGTACGGAGTAGTGAAAAGGTTAAAATATTTTGGAGCTATACACAACAATTGTGGCTTCCTTCGAAATCCTTTATCTTCTGTCCTCAGGCAATTTTGTGCGTTTTCACCCATGTAATATATGCAATGGCACGATTACTTTTTTTAAAAAAGCTTCATGGTGTAAAAAGAAATCTGCTTCTTCACAGTTGGATACAACATAGCACTACACGCACGAAAGTTCAAAAGCAGACTGCAAACACTGCAACAAAGGGTGAAATCCAGGTGTACCATTCATGAAAACTACTTATGGTGGCTTCTAACGGCATTTTTCGGAACTTCCTGTAGCTTTGCTTCCGAATATAAGTCATAGGTGTATTTTTTTAGATCCCGAAAACTGGAAAAAAGTGCGGCATGAATTCGGGTAAATACAGTAACTTGGGGGTTGTCTTAGAGGCCAGATATATGCTTAAACTATAAAAATTCTGATGAAAATTTGTACCTTGTCTTATCTGAAGGTCATCTTATCTGTGGAAATATACAGTACTTGCATAACATCATACACAAAGTATCTGGAAAGTTTTTAAGGTTAAGCAAGAATATAATTTTTAAGAACAATGCAAATTGGAACTGTAGTACACATTCTTCTAATACATTGCTGGAAATGCTAATTCACTTGGGCATTAACAATATTGAATTACTACTATGTTTTTTAAGTTTTGTATCAAACCATATATGTAATTTTTCAAACGATGGGATGAGGACAAATATTGCAGCAGATATGGCATCAAAATGCAGAGTCAAAACTCCTTTGTGCGAGACATGATCTCTTCATCAGTTCCACTTAGTACAGTGGGCCATATCCATTTCAATTCAGGCAGCTAAGTGAGAATTAGCCGGTTCATAGTCTCCGATTTTCCTCAAATTGGGATATGTTATTCTAGAAGCAAAATTAAGAGACACGTATTTTTTCATTTTGCCAAAAAAAATTTTTGAGCAGAGTTACAGGGGGTCAAAGTTTCGTCTAGGTCACACGTAATTTCTTCTGCGGCAAGATCAAAATTACTATAAAGTGCAATATTTTGGGAACTAATAGGAATATTTCAGATCTGTTTTCAGTTTCTGAAAGGTAAAAATGTCAGGAATCAATTGAATTAAAGATTGTTGTTCTATTAGTGACAGGTATCTTGCTAAAAAATAATTTCAAAATCGCGAAATTTAACTTTAAAGTTGTTTTTCTCAAAAACCCCAGCATCAAAAATTTTGAAATTTTGTAGCAAGAAGGATACATACATAGAGTATAAAACCGCCAAAGGAGTTTTCAGGATCTTACCTACTTTTCATTTTATTCAAATTTACTGTTCGGCTCACTTTTCATAACCAGTACACTAAAGTATATAACTTTTTCACAGAAAACTAGGCTTATTGTAAAACAGGTAACATAAGAAAACACCATTTTTAAGCCTACTTTCAGAAATAATTGTGAAGAGAGAAAATCCTTTCCACATCCTCAGTGTCTTCCCTAGAGATCACGTGTAGGCGCCCAGAGGAGCCTTCTGTACTGCCACGAGACAAGTTGTGATTGGTTGCAATGTACTTCAGTTCACCTCCTACACCATCACTTGTCCTTTTCCATGACCTGTTGCAGTGAAAATCCATTCTTTGTGTACTGAAGCCTTGGTAAGTTCAAAAACTTATATCTATTTTTAAAGTGTGATGTTGCACTGTCACTCGAGATGGTGATTCTTTCAATTTGGCCTTCTTTCATCATTTCTCCTATATCTGTGAATGCAAGAAGAGCATGGACAGTGTCATGTGAGCGGTCATCTGACACCATACCAAAACTTCTAGTTGTACCATTGAAGTAGCACACTGCAGTGAAGATGCTCACTTGTGGATTTTGCCAGTGGTATGACTGGATTTTATTTGGCAATATAGCTGTTCAATTCTCTGCAAAATTGCAGTGAAGGAACAGGTGGTTGGTGGAATTTTTAACTAGATGTTTTTCTTATTGAATGTCTTCCCACTGAATATCCTTAATTTTCAAATGGACAACAGCTTTAATGGTCCAGTCAGCCAACACACCAATAAAATGATCCATTGAAGAGGTTTTCTTGGTAAGGTCATTCCCCTCCCACATTGCAAAGGTGATGTCTTCATCCATGGTGTCTTCAAGTCCAATAGCCTCACATGTAATGCCATCTTTTGGTCAGGATACATGACTTTTTGGCCTTCAGTTCTTTAGCTTGTTGGATGATGGACCTCTTCCATCTATCTCTCTTGGCTTCATCGTCTTCAAGTTGCTTCTGCCTTAAAGCTTCAGCATACCGATCTCGAGGATTGCAATAGTCAGGAATCATTTTCTTCTTAACATCAATCTTTAAGACACCACCACCTGATTTCAAGCCATTATATAGTTGATGTATGGCTGCCAATGATTTGGTTTCCTGTTTGACTATAATACCTTGCTCTACACATGCTTGACCATGGCTGAGAATGAGAACCTTTTGAAGAAAACTATACAAATGCTGACAGATGGTACTACTGTAATTTACAAGAATAGTTGCAATTGAAGTATCTTGTTGTGAAATAATATATATCGAACATGTAACTTTAAATTGATTACACAGTCATTGAAGTGCGACATGAGGAAGTATTAATGTTTAAATACCAATAATTTTGACGGTGGGAGTGTAGAGCTGCATTGAAATGAATATTTTTACAGCAGAATTGTGACACATTCATAGGAAATAGCTCAATGTATTTGACAAATTACAGTGTAAATATCAATGCTCCAACGGTCACTTATGAAATTTGAAGCTGTGGTAGTACGTATCTACATAATAACATATTCGAATATTATAGAGGAAAAATTCCTAACAGGAAAAATATATGTAAAAAATAGATGAAGTCTACTTACCAGGCGAAGGAGCACAGGCAGTGATAGTAACAAATAGACACACACACACACACACACACACACACACACACACACACACACACACACACACAAACGCTAGCTTTTGCAGCCTAGCTGCTTCATCTCCTTCCCTTCTGCCTGACAAAGCAGCTAGGCTGCGAAAGCTAGCGTTTGTGTGTGTGTGTGTGTGTGTGTGTGTGTGTGTGTGTGTGTGTGTGTGTGTCTGTGTGTTTATTTGTTACTATCACTGCCTGTGCTCCTTCGCCTGGTAAGTAGACTTCATCTATTTTTTACATATAATAACATATTCGGATATCGTGACCCTTTTAAGAAAATTGTTGAATTTTTCTAATGATACACATTGTAATGAAATTTGGAAATCACATTAGGAATCCATACAGTATATATTTCTGAGACCGAGAACTAGCTATTAAATGAATGTGACAGTTTTTAATGGAAATTGAGAGCATTTCATTCATCAATAATATTGATTTCTTAACATTTAAAATACTTTCAGTCAAACCAACATAAAGGAAAAAACTGTCACATCTATGTAGTGACTGGTTGTCAATGCAATCTCTTGGAGATCTTTCAGAGCGATTTTAGAGCAGTACATTGAGAACCAGTCATACATGGTGTGACAGTTTTCCTTTTCCCTTGCATAGATTTGACTATGAAGTCTTTTGAACCATAATAAATGGAAAAATCTTCAAGGTCACTCACAACCATTATAAACAATAAAAATGCATGTGTATAACTATGAACAAAACATACTTTGTAAGTCATATGGGAATAGCCATGTAATCAATTGAGTTGCAAGTTTGATATATATCATATCATGCTGAACTACTTTGAGTGCAAGCATTCTTGGAAATTACCGGCACCACCATCTAACAAGTCTCTCCAGAAGTGACCAATTCTCATATCAGTCCTCCTTTAGTTTCCACCTCCTTAACAAGAAGTTGCAAGAATTCTTTTTTAACTTTATCATAGTCCTTAGCACTTATCCAATTTTGTGAAGAGAATTTCAGCAAGGAATTCAAGATTCTATATGCTAATACTTGGACTGCTATTTATCACAGCTGGATCACAAAAGCTTATATATTTACAAATGCTGAACTTCAAAGGTGATTTTATAAGGAGGTTTGAGCACATTTTCCATCAGATAGTTCCTGTATTCAGCTCTGAAAGTTAAAATATCTTTGACAGGCAGTTTTATTTTTCCGAGCTCAGACCATACAGCATGACACAATTTCATGTCTAATGCAAGAATAAGACTAGCTTTATGTGACACACTAATTTTGCAGTAGATAATATCTCAGTCTTGAAAACTAAGACCATCATATCTGTAAGTAAAGATGGCAAAGAAATGTAAAGGAAAGGTGCAATAGAAGGCACTCATTGGTATTCCCTCAAAAAGGGTGTGACCTGCCCCCCTCCCCCCTGCACCCAGACAGTAATGATGGATGACCCCAAATTTCCCTGACTTTTTGCTGATTTCCAGGACTTGTGGCAACCCTGGATATACTAACAGACTTATTAAAAACAATTAATTCATATGTGAAAGTTAAAGGTGACATGCAACATTATTCTGTGTGAAATAATATAAATAAAAGATTCTACAGTTTGTCGACCTAGGTGTGTTTGCGTCTATGTAAATGTGTGGGTATGTGTGTATTTGTTTACCTTCCTTTTCTTCCCCCAAGGTAAATCTTTCCTCTCCCGGGATTGGAATGGCTCCTTACCCCCTCCCTTAAAACCCTTATCATTTCCTTTCCCTCTCCTTCCCTTCTGCCTGAGGAAGCAACTGGGTTTTGAAAGCTTGTGTGTGTGTGTGTGTGTGTGTGTGTGTGTGTGTGTGTGTGTTTTATTTGTGCTATCATCACCACCTGTGCTTCTTCGCCTGGTGAGTAATCTTCATCTATTATATATACCTCCCTTTTTTTCCCCTAAGGTAGGTCCTTCCACTCCTGGGATTGGAATGACTCCTTTTCCACTTCCTTAAAACCCATATCCTTCCCTTTTTCCTCCCCTTTTTTCCTCTTTTTCCTGAAGAAGCTACCAGTGGTGGCGAAAGCTTGTATGTGTGTTTGTGTGTGATTTTATTTGTTTCTATCGACGAGCCGGTCCTTTTGGTAAGTCATCTCTTTTCTATTTTTTATTTTTGTTTATCCCACGGGGAAAGTTTCCCTCTATAATTTTCGTTTCTTCAATATATATATATATATATATATATATATATATATATATATATATATATATATATATATATATATATATATATATATTATAGAAGGAGACCTTCCAGGTGGGAAAATGGTATAAAATAAAGATTTTTGACTTACCTAAAGTACAGGCTCGTCGATAGAAACACCAAACACACACAAAAACACACAACCATTCGAGCTTTCGCCACCAGTGGTGGCTTCTTCGGGAAAAAGAGGGAGGAAGGAGAGGAGAAAGGGAAGGATACGGGTTTTAAGGAAGTGAAAAAGGAGCCATTCCAATCCCAGGAGTGGCTGCCTAGGTGTGTTTGGATGTGGATATGTGTGAGTGTGTGTGTATTTGTTTACCTTCCTTTTTGTCCCCTAAGGTAAGTCCTTCCACTCCTGGGATTGGAATGGCTCCTTTTCCACTTCCTTAAAACATGTATCCTTCCCTTTCTCCTCTCCTTCCTCCCTCTTTTTCCCGAAGAAGCCACCACTGGTGGCGAAAGCTCGAATGGTTGAGTGTTTTTGTGTGTGTTTGGTGTTTCTATCGACGAGCCTGTACTTTAGGTAAGTCAAAAATCTTTATTTTATACTAGTATAGAAAGAAACTATCCTGGTGGGATAAACAAATATAAAAAAATAGAAAACGGATGACTTACCAAAAAGGACCGGCTCGTCGATAGACACAAAAATAAAAATCACACTCAAACACACATACAAGCTTTTGCCACCACTGGCAGCTTCTTCAGGAAAAAAAGGAAAAAAGGGGAGGAAAAAGGGAAGGATATGGGTTTTAAGGAAGTGGAAAAGGAGTCATTCCAATCCCAGGAGTGGAAGGACTTACCTTAGGGGACAAAAAGGGAGGTAGATAAATACACACACACTCACACATATCCAAACACAAACACACGTGTGTGTTTGGATATGTGTGAGTGTGTGTGTATTTATCTACCTCCCTTTTTGTCCCCTAAGGTAAGTCCTTCCACTCCTGGGATTGGAATGACTCCTTTTCCACTTCCTTAAAACCCATATCCTTCCCTTTCTCCTCCCCTTTTTTCCTCTTTTTCCTGAAGAAGCTGCCAGTGGTGGCGAAAGCTTGTATGTGTGTTTGAGTGTGATTTTTATTTTTGTGTCTATCGACGAGCCGGTCCTTTTTGGTAAGTCATCCGTTTTCTATATATATAAAACATTTAGATTATTACACAAGGAATAATGTATTTAAACTGTAAACTTATTTGCATTATTTTTCCAAGAATCAATAGTCAAATCAGTGAAAATGATGCTGAGTTGCATTTTTGGGATTATTCTTAAAACTTCATTGGGGCTCATCAATAAAAAGTATTTCATTATTTAATTTTTTTCATCCTTAGAAATTCATTAATACAGGATGGCACCGTACACCATACAGGCGTACTTGACTGGGCGTTGCTGATGGCACCCGTATGGTGTATGGGCAAGGTCATTCCTTCCGTCCTACATGCGTTTAGCATGGCTCTCAAGCAGATTGTTCACGTAATGTGGAGGTAGTTAATTGTTCTTTCACTAGATAGCAGCGCTTTTTGGCTATCTTGCCCTATAGGAAATTTATTGCTTGTTCACCAGACAGCAGTGCTTATTGGCTGTCCCAACACTGTGGCGATTGCGAGAAGTGTGAGGCTGAAGTCAATTGACATGCTTTCGATGTTGTTTACAAAAGTAGAAATGGTGCGCAACAAGATCACAAGAGTCCGAAATCCTAGAAATTTTCTATGGGGCAGCCTGGATCAGAAACTGACGATAGTGACAGAAAGGGTTTGTACTTTCCAGACGAAATTACAAGTGATGATACAGGTATGTGTAAATTGTTTATTTTATTCCCATGGTTTTTTATTGTTAGTAGAGTTGGGTATTTCATTTACATTCGTCATTTTCTAGTACTGATGTTTGCTTTTCTTCTATGCTGACAGTGGTACAGACAGTCACAACCTGTGCTCTATGGCCACATACATGATTCTAAGGAAAGGAAGTGAGGCTGGTCAGAACTAGACTATCATCCACAGCTGCCAGTGTTCCAGGAGGTTGTCACTGTTGCCTCACATTTTTCAGATGTCACCGAAGAGTCTGAATATTTTACTTCATTGATGACTGCCTAATTGGACACATAAAGAGTGAAACAAATCAGTATGCTGGCAGTACTATAGCAACAATGAAACATGAAGGCAGTATAAAAATAAGCTCTATACGGCATAAATGGTCTGTGGTTAAGTTACACAGAAAATACTGATTTGGGTTATAAAGGTTGTCTAAAAATAAACTCTATATGGCATAAACAGTCTACAGTTAAGCCCCCCCCCCCCCCCCGTCCAAATTATACCACTTGTGTGTATTGTACATCGTAAAATAAACTCATGTTTTTCAAATGCATATGCTTTCACCTTTTAAATGACGCAAAAGCCATATTCCCCTCCAATTTCTGTACTTTGCAATCTGTTTTATAAACGTCACAAAATATGCCAGTTCACAGGCAAGTGCCATGAGCGAATAGGGCAATGTTGAAAGTGTTAATTGGTGAAGAAAGCAGAATACTCTACGAATAAAGTACCAATGGTGTACTAGTTCCAACAAATATTATTACCTGAAAAGTATGGGGGTTGTTTTGTGCAACTCTTCGAAGAATGTCGTGTACAGTTTCCATACGCATAACTTTATGCGTCACCTCTGTACACATCAGAATTTCATCTTCATGTTGTCTGATCGATGTTATGTATCCAGGCCAGAGCTCGAGAGAGTAATTCCTTATTGGCACACTTGATTGGGCATCAAAGTAGTGACGACCCACCTGTAAAGGCCAATATGTGTGAGAAGTAAGTACACCACAGAAGATTTAGTCATAAGCAACAGTAAGTATCATATCTGTCGAGAAAATCATGAACAATTACTTTACACGCTCTACTGTTGACAATGGCCAGAGTCAGGAAAATGAAATTAAGGTCGTGTGAAACTAGCTAGTTGAAAGAACCAGGGGTTACTGCAAGTTTGAAAGGGAGGGGGGAACTGCATTTCCTCTCAATATGCAGGTATTAAGGAATATAACCACAAAAGCAAAAACATGTATAACAAAAGACGTAAACATCTCAAGTAACACAAAAATTAACTTGGTCAATTACAGGAAAAGTCACACCTACTCCCCCTTCAGTAGTTATATTACAAAATACATTCAGATATATGTAGGACAATAATAAGTTTATATCAGAGCCAAACAAAATATATATATATATATATATATATATATATATATATATATATATATATATATATATCTCAGCAAACCACAACTTAATAAAGCCCTGAACTGTGGCGCCAAAAGTATTACTGACCCAAGTGAGCAGTATTCAAACTGTGGGCGAACAAGTGTACTGTGCCCTACTTTCTTTCTTCTACCTGAGAAACCATGAGACACATGGACGAATAGCGTGAGCTGGGTTTCAGACAATCGCCTTTTCCGAAACCCATGCTGAATCCTACACAGCAGATTTCTAGTCTCCAGAAATGTCATTATACTTGAACATACAACATGTTCCAAAATTCTAGAACTGACCAACGTTAGAGATATAGACCTATAGTTCTGCACATCTGTTCGACGTCCCTTCTTGAATACGAGGATGATCTGCGCCATTTTCCCTTTGCTTCCGCAGCAGTTTTCTAATTTGGTTCTTTTACCACGGTGACTCCTTTCCATCTCTTACGATCATGCTTGTTACATACTCATCTAATTGATATTGTACGAAGACTTTGAACTTTGACCACTGTTCCTCAACACTATCTGTACTTGAGATAAAATGTCTGCGTTGAGCCGTCAAGTACTCTGAAATCCGCTTTTTGTCAATTTTTCCGAACAGAAAAATCTTCCTACATTTTCTAATATTTCTATTTAAGGCTGAAATTATCAATGCTGTAACCACTTTACGATGGCTGATTCCCAGTTCTGCATTAACTGTATTGAATAGTTGGGGTCTATTTGTCACCAGAAGGTCTAATATGTTGTCGCCACGAGTTGGTTCTCTGTTTAACTGCTCAAGATAGTTTTAAGATAAAGCACACAAAACAATTTCAATGGATTCTTTGACCCTTCCACCCATCATAAACGATTGAGTCTCCCAGTCTATATCCAATAAATTAAAATCTCCTCTCAAAACTATAACATGATCAGGAAATCCACTTGAAATATTTTCCTTACACCACAATTTTAAGTGCATTTTCTAATAGTTTACATACATATCAGTGACCAAAACATATCTAGTGCCCCTTTATATCTGTGATTAATATAATATAGTAATATTAATATAATATAGTAATAATGACAGTTTACAACTCACCGCAAAGATGTGTTTGCAGTGAGTTGTAAACTGTCCTTATTACTATATTATTAATTCTAACCTGGACTATCAGTTATTAGATGTGATTAATATATCAATTTTAAGTGCATTTTCTAATAGTTTACTTCTTATAAGTGACCAAAACATATATAGTGCCCCCTTATATCTATGATTAATATATATTATTGCTATCAATTAAGTAAATATAGTAACTAATTTCTAAACAACTGTGGAGCCTAAGTGTCTTGAGCTGCCGTAGGACAGTTAGTTCAGTTTTTTGATGTAGCTGTTGACAGGTGGTTTCATTGGGGTGAATGTAGCGGTGTGGGATTTGGAGAAACAAACAAGACTCTTATATTCTTTTTCAAGGTTTGCAAAAGAGACAGGAAACTAGTGGAACAAAAGGGGAAGATTAGAGATCTTCAGGCTGATTCACATAGAGCACTGGAGGAACTGATGAAGTTGGGGGGGGGGGGGGGAATGGTAAACGGATGTGGGAAGTGATAGCTGGGAACAGGGGCCAGAAAAGAGAACAGTGCCTGACAGTTTTGCAAATGGCACAACCAATAGATTTGCCCTGATATCACAGTTAAGTAAGGAAGAGGTTCCAGTAGGAGTAATTAAGAGACAATAGAATTTCACTAGGAAACCAACTGTTTCACAAAAAAAGTAGAAAGTAGGAGTAAAGTTATTTTGCTACGTAGTAGCCATGCAAGAAGTGTGGACCAGATTTTGCAGGAAAAATTAGGTGACAGGTACCAGGTCACAATCTTTTTCAAGCCTAGTGCATGTCTTAGCCAGTAGTAGAGAATATAGGTTCACTGTGCACGGATTTCATAAAGCAGGTTTTTTTTGTGGTATTGGGTGGAATGGTTTCCCATTATATTGATAGGGATCAGGGCTCTGGTACTGAGTGTGACCTGGTGAATATAGTCTCTGTAACAACCCATACAAATGTTGGGGTGATGCCTGCTTTCATGAGGCATGATCGGCCCCAGTTAAATTGCTATGTGAGGAGGGTCAATATGGAGTTATATCAATTGAGTAGTGCAGCCACTCTATCAGACCTTGATTTGGTTCCTGTTGAGACTATTGACAGATGGGATTTCAAAAGGCATGGCCTGCACCTCAATAGGAAATGGAAGGGTAAACTGTATTGATTAAAAGCAAAATCTTTAAGGAAGACACTGAAATTCATGGATGTACCTCTTTCTTAAGCTAAGATCAGTGTCCAATGAGAATCTCAGGTAGACAAGTGCTAAAGATGATCAAAACTCACAACAAAAACTCTGACAAAACTCTGACAAAAGTAAAGTAAAAAATAATTTACTATCTTTCACCAAACATTTGTGGGATTAAAGAACAAAATAGATGAACTTCTGGTTTGTTTGGATGTCATATAATCCGAAAATGTAATATATATATTTATGCCTGTCTGATCATCACATTGTGATAGATATGGAAAAGATAAATGGTTACAAACTAGCAGCACATATGAATAGAAAGAATATGGTGAGAGAAGGAGCTGCCATATAAGTCAAAAGTTACCTCTGTGTAAAAAGTTTAGAAACACAAAAGTTTTGTGTACAGCAAAATACAGAAGCAAGTGCCTGTCAGCTTAAACTGAATGAGTGTTCTATTATAATTGCAACAGTGTATAGGTCCCCTACAGGAAACTTTCAGTTATTTCTGAAGAACTTCAATGTCTTGTTGTTCCATCTCTCATATAAGAGAAAGCAAATTATTATTTGTGGGGATTTCAATGTTGATTCACTGAAAGAATGTAGTAGGAAGAATGACGCGGAAGTCTTATCCAGTTATTTCAATTTGACAACTGTAATTGAGTTTTCTACTAGGGTTGTAAAGGACAGCAGTGTACATCGACAGATAACTTATTTATAGACCAAGGCAAGTTCAAAAACATAAATGCCTTTCATGTTGAAAATAATATTTCTGATGATAGTGCACAGCTAGTTGAAGTATATGACATAGCTCTTTTCAATAATTCAAAACAGCCCATCAAAGTCATGTGTTCAATTAAAGATGAACAATTAGAAATTTCTTCAGCAGTTCGACTCAGATGAGGTGTATAAGGAACCTGATGCTAATTTAATGTATAACTTATTTCACGATACATTTGTAAGACTATTTGAAAATTATTTCCCTTGAAAATCTATACTAATAATAAAACTGTAAATGAAGGCCTGTCGCTGTTCCCTTCCCTCTTCAAAACTACTGGACGAATAATCATGCAGTTTTCACAGGAAACATGGGGAAAGTTTGGGTCAACATATAGGCATAATTTTATCAAAATCAAATCACGAAAAAAAAAGATATCGTAAATTTTAGTGTTTTCAATAACCGCCATGTCTGTTTCTTCAACTATTAAAAACCTCTTATCTCCAAAACTACTTCACCAATTTGCATGGGGTTTTCACAGGTAACTTGAGTGTAACCGAGGATAACATACAGACTTCGTTTCATAAAAATCGGATCACAGAAAAAAAGAAAATCGTAATTTGAAAATGTTTACCTACAACCGTGATATCTGTCCATCTCTTTGAAAACGTTTATCCCCAAACCTACTTGACAAATTGTCATGGGGTTTTCAGACACAACTTGAGCATTCTGTGCAGTTACATAAAGCATTCAACAACTAAAATTGGATCTGATTAAAAATGTTCGTGGATGTGTATTTGTTTAAGGTAATCTCCAAAAGTACTACACAAACTTTCATGGGTTTCCACAGGTAAATTGGGAATAGTTTGGAGAGTAACGTAGGCTACATTTCATCAAAATCGGATCAGAGGAAGAAAAAATATCATAATTTGAATTTTATGTGTATACTATGCTTATAAGTATGGTGTAAATCAGCAAATCTCCAAGAATACTATACGAACTTTCTTGGGGTTTCGTAGGCCAACTGAGAGTACCTTGGGGCAACATATAAACTTCATTTCATCAAAATCGGATCAGGGAAAGAAGAGATATCATAAATTGTAGTTTCTGGTGTATGCTGTGCTTGAATTGCAGCATAGTATAGCAAAGATCCGATAGAGGCGCTGTTCATAACATGGTACACCAAATAACTAATAGATGGTGATGTTGCGATTTTTATTCACATAACGTAGGTGTAATACACTCAGACAAGGGCTACGATTTTCTTTACGGCAGCGGTTTTGTGTTTTGATGTTGGCAACGGCAGTTGAATCCTTTTTGAAAAATCAGTCACGTACAATGAGGGGAATAATTCTTTGTGTTGATGATGAAATAAACTAGTAACGTTGTTTCTATCAGTAAATTAATAATCCCCCTAAGGCGAATATTTAGTTACCAATGTTAAAAAAATCATAATAAAAAATAAATAAATAAATAAAATAAAATAATTTTTTTTTACTAGCTGTATCTTGCATGCCTTGCCATTCCATGGGAAGAAAATAGTGCTTCTTTCCGTGGGTATCATTTCCATTTAAAACATAACGATGTTCCTTCGCGTCTATCGATGTTTTCATTTACTAAGAATTCTTTGCGAGGAAACACGAATTTATGTAGTTTCATTTCTGATTTCGGTATGTACTCATTACATCTTGAGTCCATTCTGTTTAGTAATGCCTAGAAAACTGGATAGTACAGTACAGAACAAACAGAGGCCCTGTTAGTTACGTAGTGCACCAAAGAACTAATAGTTGGCGCTGATGAATTTTTCAATTTATTTAAATATTTTTCTTTTTTATGATTATGCCATAGAACAGCAACGAACCACTAGAGGTGCTATTGGTTTTGTAGTGCTGCAAAGAAACAATACATGATCATGTAGTGCGTATTTCCTCAGTGACAGAAGTATTTTGAATTAAGAGCCGCTATCTTATCCCTGCAAATACAAACTAACATTGAACAGCGAGTTTCTGAATACACTTTGTGTATTAACAGCTTAATGACATCCTTTGCTTCTTTTGACAGGGAACATTTGAATTAAAAACATAACGACATTCCTTCGCATCTATCGATACTCTAATTTACATAATAATTCTTTGCATGAAAAATCGAATTTATGTAGTCCCCTTTTGATTACACGTTGAGTGCGTTCTCTTTAGGAGTGCCTCGAAAACGCCATAGTACAAGAAAAATGAATGTGAGGCAACATTAATTACATAGTACACATTTGAATTAAAAACATAACGACATTCCTTCGCGTCTATCAATACTCTAATTTACATAATAATTCTTTGCAAGAAAAATCGTATTTAAGTAGTCCCCTTTTGATGTCGGTGTATCCTCATTACACGTTGAGTGCGTTCTCTTTAGGAGTGCCTCGAAAACGCCATAGTACAACAAAAATGAATGTGAGGCAACATTAATTACATAGTACACCAAAGAACTAATTATGGTGTTGCTGCATTTTTCTTTTTCAGTCTCATAACTATGGTGTAATACACTACAAGAAGGGGTACAATTTTACTTATTGCGGCGGCATTGTGTGCTGATGTTGGGAAGAGCCGTTGAATGCTTTTTAAAAAGTAAGTCACATAGAATCAGGAAAATAATTCTTTATGTTCCCGATGAAATATATAATTTATGCTGTCCTTGTCAGTAAATTAATCATCCTCCTAAAGCGAATAGTTAGTTGCCGACGATAGAAAACTAAATCTCTGCCACCGTAAGTAAAATTTAATCCAGGTAGGGCACATTTTTTTTCTTATTCCAAACTGTATCCCATATGTTTTGCAATGTCATGGAAAGACATCTTTCGACAGGTATAACCACTAAATTGTGCATTGAAGAAGTATCTATGGAATGAGCATTGCGTTCCGTGCATCTTCTCAACATTTATTTGCTCTTATGATTGGTTTGTACTGCATTGACTGCAAAGAAGCCCAACCTCCTTTTTGCAGAGCAACCACATAACATAAAATAATATCTAAATAGATGTGTCACAGAAACAACAAGAAAATTGACGAAGCGTCGCTAAAAGACCCATTTACCCATAATCATCCATCTTAGCCCAACAAAACAGTACCAAAAGAAAGTCAACGATTAATATATTTTTCTCAATATTACGTGACATTTCCACCTTAATGTTCAGGACATGAAAACTGTTCTGCGCATCTGAATGCTCACTCCAGAGATATTTCTGCTCTGTGCCTGCCATTAGAGATAATATACACATGCGAGCAACAAACTCATCAGAAACCTCTCTGCTTTCATAATTGTTCCACACAATATTCAGATTAAAATTTGAAATTATTTACTTTTGGTGGGGACTACATTAAGATAGATACAGATATTTTATTTTGTACTTAGTGTTCTGAATATATAGTAGTTGTGGTGTCGCACAAGTACAAAGTGCGCACCACCTACTTTCGCCGCGCGCCGCCATGCATGCACGGCGCGGCGTTCTTACGACGACAGCCACGAGCGCCCTCTGCTGCAACTCCGCTCGTGGCCACCACTGAACGACATCGTTCACTTGGGACTGAGATAGCAACCAGTTAGGACCTTCGTAATCAGATAGGCACCAGTGAAGACTTGGTTATCGTATAGGCACTAGGAAGCAGTACTAGGCAGGCCTCTAGCTCAACTATGTATCTGCAGTACTGAGCAATGTAAAAGTTAAGTATTGTATAAATTCTGTGCAATATATATCTCGTTCTAATTTACTCTAGTGTTTCTAGTTTCTGCCTGCTCCCCTCCGAACCTGCACCAGCGTGCTATCTTTATTCCTGTGTCGGTCTTATTCCACTTGGCCACCGACACCTACGACGGAAACGAGACACAAAAAAGGCGACGAGACTGGGACACAAAAGCGGCGACGAGGCTGGGACACAAAAGCGGCGACGAGGAGTGATAGACGAACCTTGGACCAGCCCTCTTGCAGCACCCAGACAGCAGCAGTCGGAGCACGCAGAAATTGCTCCCGCCCGCCCACCCTTATTATAAGAATTTTGGGGGAACATATTCAGTTACGTGTTTTGTGGACTTTTTTGTTGCAGAGCGTCTTCTTTCATATTGCATTTGTGTGTTATCTAATTTACTTGTATGCGCGGCGCCTAATCGGTCAGCATGGCCACTACCCCGAACCCGAACTTAATGGAAATTATTCAGTTACAGACGGCGCAACTCACACAACTCCTGCGAGCGGTGGCCCAGCTCACACCTGCCGCCGCAACGCTCCCTCGCTCCCTACGTTCCGCCAGTACAATGAACGTGAGGAAGAATGGAGTGACTACTTCTCACAGTTTCAATAACTCGTCGCGGCTCATCAAATTACAGGTCAGAGAGTGAAGAACCTTTTCTTATCGACTGTAGGAACTCAAACTTTTGTGTTACTGCAGAAACTATTCCCCAACGCATCTCCTCGTGATGTAGACTTTGAACAAATAGTAGAGGCACTAAATGCTCATTATGAGAGAAAAGTTCTCGTAGCTGTGGCATGGTACCGATTTTTCAGACTTAAAAAATTACCTGAGCAGTCACATCAGGAGTGGATTACGGAACTGAAGGGCTTAACCCGCAAATGTAAATTTACTTGTTCGTGTGGACTTTCTTATAGTGACGTTATGTTGAGAGATGCGATTACGCAGAACATTCAGGACCCCAGAATTAGGGCAACAATTGTAAAACAGTCTGACCCCTCTTTAGACAGTGTACTGCAGTTTATAGAAGCGCATGATACCTTTGACTTAGCAGATGTAGAAATGCAAAGCCACAGTGTTAATTCAGTGAGCCACAACGGACGCTTTCCTAGCCGTAGTTCTCAGTATAGCACTAGTGATTCTTATAATTCTACCGGCTGTGCTGAACAGAGAGTAAAGGGTAGTCAGTGTAAAAGTGCGACATAAAGGTCGCCCCGTCGTGTTAGACACAGTAATTTGAATAACGGGCGCCAACATTCATTTTAGAAAAATATACGTAAGTCTTGCCCTCAGTGTGTATCTCGCCACAAACGTGCGCATTGCCCTAGTCGCAACGCAAACTGTTATCAATGTGGCAAAACAGGCCATGTGCAGACAGTGTGTATGCAAAACAAAAATTCAACGAACAGTAATGTTAGAAACGGTGCTTGGCGAAGTACGAGAGCAGTGCATGTCATACACGCTGTGGACTTGAGCAGTGCTTTACTTGGTTCTCAAATACAACACAGTTCTTCTGCGCCTATGGCAAAACTATGTAGTGAGCCACGTCGCAAGCGCAGACGAGCGTGTAAAACAGTGCAACGGAACAGGGTTCGGGACATGCAAAATGACTATGAACAGTACATTCCTGTAGTGAACCTAGTGCCTTCTGCAACTTCTTATTGTAAAAGTGCCCAGTACTGTGTAGCTAGTGACAGTAGACATCAAGTGGCTGCTCAAGAGTGTAGTGCAGTAGTTAGTGACTCTGTAGTAGGCTCGCATTGCGCGGACGCCGATCCGGCGGTAGTGCCATCTAGTGACAGTGATATTAATCTGTGTGCCGAGTCTGCACACTTACTTCACTTCGCCGCTCGCGCATGCTCAAGTGTAGTAAACAAGTTCTATCACACGTTGCCCACGTTCGCGCACCTGTCGTGCGCCAGAAGCACAAACTGTTTGTGACTCTTTCTATAGAAAATAAGTCTGTGCAATTTCAGCTTGATACTGATTCCGCTGTCACATTAATGAATAAAGACACTTACGAACTTCTGGGTTCACCAAAATTGTCACAGTCTAAACAAGTGCTAACAGCGTATACAGGTCAGAATATTCCTGTGCTAGGAACAGGTAGCCTGCCTGCTTCCTTTCAAGGTGTAACGAAAACAGTTGTTTTTGTAGTTCTTCAGGCCAAATCTACATAGAACATTTTTGGACTAGATGCTTTTGACTTCGTTTGGTTTATCAATTCAAAGAGATGTGCTTCAAATTTCGTCAGTAGTGCCTCAGGACAAAATAAATGCATTGTGTGAAAAATACAGTGACTTTTTTTCGCCAGAACTAGGTTGTGCAAAAGACTTCGTGGCACATGTAACTTTAAAAGAATCTGCAGTTCCAAAATTTCGTAAAGCTAGACCAGTGCCTATTGCATTGCGTAATACAGTTGCCGAAGAACTTAAACGTTGGCAAGATAGTGGGGTGATTTCTCCTTTTTCTGCGAGTCAGTGGGCCTCGCCTATAGTAGTTACACCCACGCCGTCAGGAAAACTTCGTCTCTGTGCGGACTTCAAATCAACAGTGAACAGTCAAACAATTGTAGACACTTATCCCCTGCCCAGAGCTGACGATCTAATGGACAAATTAGGACAGTCTCGTTTCTTTTCTAAGATTGATTTAGCAGAGGCATACTTACAGATTCCGCTTGATGACGAGTCAAAAAAATTTTTCGTCATAAATACTCACATGGGCCTTTTTCAATTTCAACGCCTACCATTTGGCAGTTCTTCCGCCCCCGCTATTTTTCAGCACTTTTTGGAACAGCTGACAGTTTCTGTACCATGTTGCTCGAATTACTTAGATGATATTGTGGTATCCGGAAGTACAGTTGAAGAACATTTAGCAAACCTTGAGTGCCTTTTCAAAGTGTTGACTGCCGCAGGTCTACGTTGTAATAAAGCAAAGTGTTCGTTTTTTCAAACTGAAATAGTGTACCTAGGCCATGTGATTAATGCCCAAGGAATTCATCCCTTACAGTCACATCTTCGAGCAATCAAAGACTTGCCTCCTCCTAAGAATGTGCATGAATTGCAAGCCGTAATGGGAAAGCTTAACTATTATTTCAGGTTTATTCCCAATGCCTCTCAGATTGCAGCTCCACTGCATCACTTACGTAGGAAAAATGTTCCTTTTGTATGGTCCAAAGATTGCCAAGTTGCTTTTGACAAATTAAAGTCTGCACTACTCAGTGATGCATGTTTGATTCCCTTTGACCCACAGAAGCCTATAGTGTTAGCAGTTGACGCCTCGTCGTACGGTGTGGGTGCAATTTTGTCACATCGTATCTCACGAATGTCCTATTGCCTTTGCATCCAAGCTACTGACGCCGACGCAACAGAATTACAGTCAGATAGAAAAGGAGGCCTTAGCAATCATTTATGGCGTCGCAAAGTTTCATCATTATCTCTATGGCAGAAAATTCTATTTGTTGACAGACCACAAGCCTCTCACGTCGTTGTTCTCACCCACAAAGCCAATTCCGCCATGAACGGCACAAAAGCTTCAGAGATGGTCCTTGATATTGTCTAATTATCAGTATGAGATTTTTTACCGACCTACTACTCAACACGCCAACGCGGACACACTTTCCCGACTTCCGGTTGGCCAGGATGTGTCATTTGATTCTTCAGAAATGGCATGTTGTCAGATAGACTCCAGAGATGCTTCCGCTGTCGCAGACTTTCCTTTGAACTCTCGTCGGGTTGCACAGGAAACAGTTGTGGATGCAGACTTAAGTGTGGTAGCACGTTTTGTTCGCTCAGGGTGGCCTGCCAGAGCCAAAGACATTGATCGGCCTCTGGTTCGACGTTATTTTGCACAGCGTCATGCATTATCTTTAAATCAGGGTGTACTGTTGTTACATACCAACAACGACCAAGCAAGGGTGATTGTTCCTCGTTCCCTGCAACGAGAAGTGTTACGCCTCCTGCATCAAGGACATTGGGGTATTGTTAGGACAAAGCAACTGGCCAGACGTCATTGTACCTGGGTTGGTATGGACGCTCAGATAGAGAACATGACGTCACAGTGTACTGTTTGTGCGGAGCATCAGGCGGCTCCTCTGCAACGTTTCTCAGACTGGCCACACCCCAAGGGACCATGGCAATGTTTACATATTGACTTTGCCGGACCTTTCTGGAATACATGCTGGTTAATTGTTGTAGACGCTTTCAGCAAGTTTCCTTTTGTGATTGCCATGAACTCAACGACGGCGTCTAGTACAATCAGTGCTCTTACATCAGTGTTTTGTATCGAAGGTTTGCCTGAAACTATCATCAGTGACAATGGACCTCAGTTTGTTAGTGCGGAATTTCAACAGTTTTGTCGTGTGAATGGCATTCAGCATATCACCACCGCACCTTTTCACCCTCAGTCCAATGGTGAAGTGGAACGTTTCGTTCGAACATTCAAGTCTCACATGGAAAAGATGAAAGGTCAGCACTCCAGGCAGCAAGCTCTTCAAATTTTCCTGTCTACGTATCGGTGCATGCCACGTGATGGCCCGTCTCCTGCCGAGCTGCTACACGGCCGACGTCACCGCACTCTCCTTCACCTGCTGCAGCCTCCCACGCACCGAGTCGGTTAGTATGGCGCTACGCGTTTTCAGGTTTCTACGCCGGTGCTGTACAGGGTGTTTGCAGGCAACAAGAAGACATGGTTGCCAGGCATCATTCAGCGCGTGCTCGGTCGCAATATGTATGTTGTACGTTCTTCCACAGGGTTGGAGCTGCGGAGCCACGTAACCCAATTGCGCCTGCACAGGCCGCGCGATCTGGTCTCCGGTTTCTTGATTCCAGACCCAGTTCACCGCCAGGGAGCACAGCCACATCGCTCGCTGCCGGGCCCAGCTTCCCCGGGCTACGAGATCCCGATGAATGTCAACGCGCCTCCTACGCAGTCGGCCCCTCCGCCTCTGTCGACGCCTCAGCTGACAGCGTCACCGAGAGGGACTCCGGGACCGTGCGGCCCCCCCCCCCCCAGCTTGGGCTGCGCACCTCAGAAGAAGATGACCTGCCCAATCTGGGCGGGGGTGTGCGCCCTTCCCCAGGTTTCGGTGGGTTTCCTGGAGGATCGAAAGGCGGATGCCGGGGCGGACGGCGTCTCGATCCCAGCCTCTGCTACGATGCCTGTCCCACTAGTAACGCCCCCGCCGAGGCCCTCCTCCCAGTGCTGTCGCCATGGCCCTAAGCCCTACGCCATGAGGGCGCAGCGGTTTGGGGGGGAGGGGTGTGGTGTCGCACAAGTACAAAGTGCGCGCCACCTACTTTCGCCGCGCGCCGCCATGCATGCACGGCGCGGCGTTCTTATGACGACAGCCATGAGCGCCCTCTGCTGCAACTCTGCTCGTGGCCACCACTGAACGACATCGTTCACTTGGGACTGAGCTAGCAACCAGTTTGGACCTTCGTAATCAGATAGGCACCAGTGAAGACTTGGCTATCATATAGGCACTAGGAAGCAGTACTAGGCAGGCCTCTAGCTCAACTATGTATCTGCAGTACTGAGCAATGTAAAAGTTAAGTATTGTATAAATTCTGTGCAATATATATCTCGTTCTAATTTACTCTAGTGTTTCGAGTTTCTGGCTGCTCCCCTCCGTACCTGCACCAGCGTGCTATCTTTATTCCTGTGTCGGTCTTATTCCACTCGGCCACCGACACCTACGACGGAAACGAGACACAAAAGCGGTGACGAGGCTGGGACTCAAAAGTTGTATTCTAGAAGGTCGATTTTAATTTAGTTCTTTATTAAGTAATAACTGCAGGATGTGGGGACATGTATTAGGTGAAAGAGGGGCCGATGCAGCTAACACGTCAAGACAGTTCACTGGAAATACTATATTTAATGGAAAATTCTATACAGACGATCAGATGACGGCATTCCTTCAAAGATTACCCAGACTTACTTTATTGCACATTGACACCACAATGACATCTTATTTAAACAGACATGAACTGCTCTATTGATTTAATTACCAGACTTTCAGCATTTGTCGAGTTTCCGACAATAGGTAGCACTACATACAGAATAACTACATTGTCCCCAGTCAACACTGCAACATACTAATACTTCAGCATACACTTACAGTTTAGTACTACACCATAGAACCAACACATGGTGCTGTTATTATTATTGCTATTTTTATCCCAACAATAGAAGTGTTTTCCGAAGTTTACGCCAAACAGACAATTTCACGCTGCAGTCTTAAATTTATGAACACAAACGAACATTAAATTTACATCGTTCTGGAGTATGGACTTTAATTAATTTCACTTTTTGTATGAAAAACTTTATGAACATTCAGCAGTTTTGACAATGACTTCTACTTAAATTTGACATCTTGGCTAGGAAAATTGTGTTTATGGACGGAGTGATCCAACAAGGATTCTGTTTTTGCTGACCAAGGTCCGGAACCCTAAAAATCACGATATACACAGGTTCCTCTTTAAGAACCGTTGTGAAGCATGGGCATATAAGCTAGTAGTTAAATATAATTAGAAGGAAATAAACCATGGCTTACTGCGACAGGCACACAGAAATGCATGCACATACAACACTTTCGCTATCGGCCACGGCCTTCTTCAGAAAGTAGAACATTCATGCAATCACACAACACAGTCACACAACCGTCAGCTCTGGCTGCCGCACTTCGAATCACACTCTGTAGTGTGTAAATAGTGGATGGGGAGGGGGGATAGGAAGGTTGTGTCATAGTGGTGAGGATTGATATAGCACAGCATTGCAGAGCATGTATGTATTACATGGGAGAAAAGAGATGCAGGTTAGGAATGGAGTGGGGAGGTGGTTGAGGGAAGGAAAATAATTAAAATAGTACAAATAATATATATAAAATAAATAATCAAACACACACATGCCAACAAGCACATGCACCCATGTTACTTACACACACACACACACACACACACACACACACACACACACAAGCACACAACAAAAAGTAGAAGAGGTTTAGGATAGAGAGGTAGGAACTGGAGCGTGTGAAAAAAGGGAAATTATCATAGGTTGAGGCCTGGATAATTTTGTTATCAGAGAATGTACTGTAGGAATAACTCCCATTTGTGCAGTTCAGAATAGCTGGTGGTGGGTGGAAGGATCCAGATGGCCTGGATTCTATAGCAGCCATTGAAATCAAGCAATTCAATGCACTGAATGGGGTACACTACAACATTGGCACATGTTGTAGATCATCATCTTCAGGTACCGGCGGCCACTAGATGGTGGGCTGGCCAACATGTGTTGCTGTCACGCAGGCAGCAGCATAGAGTCTGGTTTGCCATGCACCGTGATTATATACATATATAATGCTCCTCCCCTCTTAGGGAGAAATGTCAACTCATAACAAGCTGACCCAGGCAATATCAATCAGCGTGGTCTTATCAGTAATCATGGGTTGCAGCCTGCTATGGTAGGAGAACCTGGTACCGATGACAAAGCCAGTATTGGAGACGACAGGAGCAACAGCTCGATCAAGATGGCAGACACTGGTCCAACAGGCCCAGACAGTGGGACATGTTGTTACACAGCAGCAGCCTCTCTCAGAGCAGGTTTGACCACTGGCAAAGCGGAGATGCCATGGGCATCAGCAGCAGGGAGTGTAACTGGTCCCAGTGGTGGTGCATCACACCATCGGTAGAGCTCTAGCATTGGTGAAGCAATTGTCCACAAAAAGCAAAGGTCTCAGGTTTGAGTTCCCATTCTGGAACACAACTTTAATTTGCCAGGAAGTTTCATATCATCACACATTTTGCTACAGAGTGAAAGTTTCATTCTCGAATCAGCCCTTAGGCTTTGGCTAAGCCATGTCTCCTTGCAGGAGTGCTAGTCTTGCAAGGTCCACAGGAAAACTTCTGTGAATTTTGGAAAGAAGGAGGCGAGATACTGGCAGAATTGAAGTTGTGATTACGAATCATGAGTCATGTCAGGATAGCTAAGTGGTAGAGTGCTTGCCAATAAAAGGCAAATGTCCCAGGTTCAAGTCCCGGCACATATTTTTTATCTGCCAGGAAGTTTCATATTGTCGCGAGAGACCACGTACACCGATTGCCAGTGTGGCGCAGGGAATAGAGACACCGACTGCGGTGCTGAAGGTCACCGGTTCAATCCCGCCCACCGGCAAGAAATTTATTTCTTTGTAATTAACAATTCCAGAATGTTCCACATCTTTCTTATGTTCACTTGTAAATTCTACTTGTTTCTTACGTTAACTGTTCTTCTAATTTCTGGTACATTCTGTCTGTGTCTAAATAGCAGACACTCTGCCCGAGAGGCAGTCAATGCTGTGTGTGTGTTAAGCAATTAGTATAAGTGCTGTGATTAGTTGCCTTCAAAGTCAAGCCTGCTTCCGTTTCAATGCGACATTGTTTTGTGGAGGCGCCGGGTATCCTGTGCAACAGCTGCATCACCGCAACTCTGATTAGGCAGCATAAAAGCTGTCTCTTACACGGACTAGAACCAGAATACAAGGGATATACCGAGTACGTCCTTCTGAAAGTCCGTATTATCAGAAGAACGATGGACACAAAACCAGCAGTAAGCGAGCTACACATTAGACACCCGTCAGTGTTCTCTGGAGACGCTGGAAACGACCCCAACAAATAGCTAAAAGGGTTTGACCGAGTCGCCAAGTACAACAGGTGGAATCATATAATGTGCTTGGCCAACGTTTAATTCTACCTGGAGGAAACAGTGGTTTGAGAACAATGAAGACAAACTGAATGACTGCGAAGCATTCCAGCCGGAACTTAAGACGTTTGGAGACAGCCAACGACAAAGCCATTCAGCGGAAGAACAACTGAAGAACCGGGCCCAATAACATGGTGAGCCAACACAGTTGTACATAGAGACTGTTTTGGCCCTATGTAACATAATCAATTCGAATATGACTGAGGCCAACAAAATCACGCACTTGATGAAGGGTATTGCAGTACCAAGCTCTTCTGATCAAAGAAGTTGCTACGACGGAAGAGTTCATTAAGTGGTGCCAGTGTACTGAAGAGATGCAACAAAGGAAAGCTGGACGAAATAAGTATGGACAGACTCACCAATGTAGTCCCTATGGCCGTTGTGGAAGACGAGCATGACTTCGCTTCTCTTATACGAAAAATTGTGAGGGAAGAATTACAACAGTTTATGGCAGCCGAGACTATTAGACCGAGCAAGCAGCCAAACGGCAGCCCATGAACTGGCCAACGTGGCCACAACCAACTCACCTGGCAGCTATGACGCCCTGCAGAAGAACAGATGTCTGGAAGACAGAAAAACAACACACCACTGTTTTTCCACTTTGGACGCCCTGGACATGCTGTACGCTATTGCAGAGAGAGAAGGCGAGTATTCGATGATTATTTTGCCGCAAGACGTCAGCCATCGGAGCAGTTCTATCTCAGGCAGTCACCTGCTGATGAGTTCAATCGACCTATGGGAAGAACTCCTTTGCCGTACCCTAGACAAGGTACCTCCCCGACGTGACACAGCCGTTCACCGTCGCCGTACGGAAGTACCAGCCACTCCCCTAGCCGCTGTGCGCAGGAAAAATAAGCGAGGCGACCATCTACAGAGGTGAGGCCGCCGCAGATGAAAATCCTCCATGGACGACAGTCCCTAAGATGTCAGGAAATCTCATTGACGTCATAATCGACGGCCAACGTGTCCGGGCACTTGTTGAATCAGAAGCGCCTTTCTCTGTATTGTCCAATAATTACCACCGCACGCTAAAGAAGACAATGTTCTGTGATACGGGAACAACTGCGCTGAAGGTCGCGAATGGAAAGAACCTCCAGCCAGCAGGAACTTGTGTCACATGAATAACCATCAACACCAGGACCCAGCCGTTTGAATTTGTCATGTTACCAGAATGTAGTCACATTGTCATCCCCGGATGGGACTTCCTTCAGGCATCCCAAACTATCATTGACTGTGGAAGATGTGAGCTGCAAATTGAAGAAGTTGTACCGACGGGTACACATAATACAGAATTTTTTGGGAAGTTATTTGCCGTTGACAATGTGACGATTCCGCCATTGATAACGAGAAGAGTTGTAGTCACAATCACAGATAAGCAATTAAACTGTAAAATGCTTGTTGATAGGAAAAAGTTGTCAGGCTCACGAAAGAAATTGACATGCCAGCAGCTATTATAAGCATTACCGGAGGTCGAGAAGAGATTTGGATCACTAATTGTCATGAGCAGTCACAACTTATCCCCAAAAGAATTTGTATCAGGACAGCTGAACCAATCCTCGATGGTGAGCTCAACATCATCAACGAAGAGCCATGCTCTGCTGTTAGTACAGACAATGCACTGGAGGAAACAAACGTGGAACTGCCAAAGGGCCTGGACTGACCAAGGTACAATGCCAGCGGGTGTTAACTATACTATGTCAATTTTCGGGTGCATTCACACCTCAGCAGGGGAAAAGTCAGTCGAAACGGCCCACGATAAGGCATCGTATCAATACTGGGGATCATCCACCAATTATCCAGCGTTCATACAGTGTGTCGCCGGCTGAAAGATGGATAATTCGGGAGGAAGTGGAGAAGATGTTGCATAGTGACATTATTCAACCTTTGGAGAGTCCTTGGTCGTCTCCGGTGGTCCTTTCAAAGAAGGAGGATGGCACGCGGCAATTCTGTGTCGACTATCGGCGGCTGAACAAAATCACAATAAAAGATGTCTACCCTCTGCCACGCATTGACGACACCTTAGACTGCTTGAAAGGAGCTACATACTTCTCAACTATTGACAAGTAGAAAGGTTACTGGCAAATCGAAGTTGACGGAGCTGACCGGGAGAAGACGGCTTTTATCACACCTGGCGGCCTCTATGAATTCAAAGTAATGCCAGTTGGAATATGTAATGCTCCGACCACATTCGAACGCATGATGGACAACTTGCTTTGACACCTTAAGTGGACCATGTGTCTTTGGTATTTAGATGACATTGTCGTTTTCTCGAAAACATTTGAAGAACATCAGAGTCAACTGTCAACTGTGTTGTAGTGTGTTCAGGCTGCAGGACTCCACCTCAATCCAAAGACGTGCCTCTTCGTTGCCAAAGAGATAAAAATCCTGGGGCACCTAGTCAACGGATATCGTGTCCATCTTGATCCAGATAAAGTAAGGGCAGTCACAGAATTTCCAACTCTTCAGCATATTCGTGATGTGAGAAGTTTTCTCGGGCTGTGCTCATACTACGACCTTTTATAAAAGGATTTTGTAACAAGGCACACCAATTAAAAGAACCTCTACAGAGAGACGCCAAGTTTTACTGGGATGAGGCAATAGAAAGAGCTTTCCGGGCACTTAAGGAGACTAACTTCTGCACCAGTGCTAGCCTTGTACGACAAGAATGCCTGTACGGAACTTCACACAGACGCCAGTGGTTATGGGATTGGTGCAGTGATTGTACAAGTTCAGGAACGTGCTGAAAAGGTGGTAGGCTATGCATCAAGAGTACTCTCAAAGTCCGAGATAAACTACTATACAACCGAGAAAGAATGTCTCGCAGTTATCTGGGCTATCAACAAGTTCCAGCCGTATTTATTCGGCAAACCATTCACCGTCGTGACAGACCACCATTCTTTGTGTTGGCTAAGTAGCTTGAAGGATAAGGATCCATCAGGTCGACTAGCAAGATGGGCACTAAGACTCCAACAGTACGATGTCATAGTGGTATTCAAGAACGGGCGCAAACACAAGGATTCTGACCGCCTTTCGAGGAATTCATTAGTGGAACAAAACAGCATGAATGAAATTTCAGCCCTCACTGAATAAGATGACATTACAGCTGAACAGAGGGAAGAACCCGCACTATTAAAAACCATAGAGGCCTTGGAGAAAGGAGAAACGACAAGTGGAGAGTTCCAACTTATAAACGGAACATTGTAAAAGAGCAACTACGATCCACTGGGCTCCAAATGGCTACTGGTCGTTCCAGCTCGTCTCCAGCCAGCTATTCTCAAATATTTCGACGATGCTCCAATATCTGGTCATCTGTGATTTCTGAAGACCCTAGACAGAATCAGACGCAAGTATTACTGGAAAGATCTCTACCGATCTGTCAAGCACTATGTGAGTCACTGTAAAGAGTGCCAGCGAAAGAAGCATGTGCCGCAATTACCTCCAGGGCATCTCGTACCGATTCCACTGGCAGCAGAGTTGGGATCGATCTTTTAGGGAGGTTCTCGAAGTCGACAACCGGTAACCGATGGATAATAGTCTGCACTGACTACCTCACACGCTACGCTATCACCAAACCTGTGCTCACTGCACAAGCTCCAGGGATCGCAAAATTCCTTGTAGAACACATTATTTTGAAGCATGGAGCACAACGTGTCATGATATCTGATTGTGAAAAAGTATTCCAGTCAAAACTAGTATCAGAGGTAATGTCATGGTGCTACATTGTCCACAGAATGACAACTGCATACCATCCTCAGACAAATTGTCTAACGGAACGTTTTAACAAGACGTTTTTCGATTTACGTCGATGTTGAGCAGAAGGATTGGGATACAATTCTGTCAGTCATGACATTTGCTTACACCACAGGCTTCACGCCGTTTTTCCTTCTCCATAGCCGTGAAGCTGAGACGACAATGGATACACTGTTCCCGTTCCAACCGGTTGACACTCAGGATGACTATGTTAAACAGCTCATCACAAGGGTCAAAGAATCAAGACAGTTGGCTCGCATACGGACACTGGACGCCCAGGAGAAGGACCATCAGCAGTATAATGACAAGCACTGACCTGTTGTGTTAAAGCCCAGGAGTTATGGTATGGATTTTTACCCCTGTGCGGAAGGTTGGACTGTCAGAAAAGGTATTGAAGCAATACTTTGGTCCGTATCTTGTCATGTTGCCTGTCAGGTGTTATATAGGTAGTTAAGGATTATGAGTCGTCGTCAAAATGACAAAAACAAAGAGACATTGTTTACGTTCTATGCATGAAGCCTCACTACGATTCAGAAGAGCAGGTAGGTGACAATGGCTTCTTGTACAAGGACTCTAAGGACGGTAATGTTACTGATGAAACCATGACAGTAAAGTCTCGTCCATAATCGAGGAGAAGGGAAGGATTCTCTTAAACTGCTATACAGAGGACCCATGACAAGGGCAAGATCCAGGACATTACAGCAGGCTCCACAAGGAACATAACAGCGGGTCGCTGTTTTTCCAGGAGAGGGAGCAATGCCGCGAGAGGCCACGTACACCGATTGCCGGCGTGGCGCAGTCACCAACTGCGGTGCTGAAGGTCGTCGGTTCAATCGTGCCCACCGGCAAGAAATTTATTTCTTTATAATTAACAATTCCAGAATATGCTATGTCTTTCTTATGTTCACTTGTAATTTCCACTTGTTTCTTATGTTAACTGTTCTTCTAATTTCTGGTACATTCTGTCTGTGTATAAATAGCAGAGCACTCTGCCCGAGAGGCAGTAAGTGCCGTGTGTATGTTAAGTTCGTAATAAACCAGCTTTCAGTATAAGTGCTGTGTTCAGTTGCCTTCGAAGTCAAGCCTGCTTCCGTTTCAACGCGGCAATATCAGTGCACACTATGCTGCAAAGTGAAAGTTTCATCCATCGCCCCTCCCTTTTTTTCAATCTCTCTCAGAATTATTTTCCTCACAATTAGGCCTAATGCTTTTGTGGTTTTCAGTCCGGAGACTGGTTTGATGCAACTCTCCATCTTAGTCTATTATGAGCAAGCTTCTTAATCTCCTCTTAAGAACCCCAAACCACGCCCATTTGAATCTGCTTACATTATTCATCTCTTCGTCTTTCTCTGCAATTTTTGCCCCACACACTTCCTTGTGTCGAACTAATCGATCCCTTCTTTTAATTAAGATATGCCATAAATTATTTTCTCTTCAATTCTGCTCAGTATCTCCTCATTAGATATGCAATCTAGCCACATAATCTTCAGCATTCATCTGTAGCACCACATATCAATAGCTTATCCTCTTACTGTATGAATTATTTATCATATGCTTCAATTCCATGCAAAGCAACACTCCACACAAACACCTCAGAAAGGACTTCCTTACACTTTAATATTCAATGAAAGCAAATTTTCCCTATTTCCATTCTTCATTTTATGTCCCCTGTGCTGCGGCCATCATATGCTATTTTACTGCCTAAGTAACAAAACTCATCTACCATCTTTATTGTTTCATTACCTAATCTAATTCCTTCAGAATCACATGATTTTCTTAGACTGCATTGAATTACCCTTGTTTTGCTCTAGTTGGTGTTCATGTTATACACTCCTTTCAACACTGTTCATTCCATTCAATTGTTCTTCCTGGTCCTTTGCTGCCTGTGACAGAATTAAAATGTCATCAGCAAACCACAACGTTTTTATTTCTTCGCCCTGATCTTTAATGTCTTCTCCAAATTTCTCCTTGCTTTCCTTCACAGCTTACTCATTGTAAAAATAGAATAATATTGGAGAAAGGCTACAACCCTGCCATACTCCTTTCCCAAAAATAGTTTTCCTTTCAAGCCATTCAACTGTAATAACTGATGTTGTACAAGTTGTCAATAACCTTCCTTCCCTGTTATTTTACCCCTGTTATCTTCAGAATTTGAAAGAGTTTATTCCATTAAATATTGCTAAAAGCTCTCTCTAAATCTACAAAGGCTAGAAACATATGTTTGCCTTTCTTTAATCTAACTTGAAAGATAAGCTATAATGTGAGTATTGCCTCCTGTGTCCTACTTTTCTTCTAAATCCAAACTGATCGTCCTCAAGGTCACACTACCAATTTCTCCATTTTCCTCTAAATAATTTGTGTTAAAATTTTGCAACCATGACTTTAAACTGTTTCACACCTGTCTGTGCCTACTTTCTTTGGAATGCAGATTCTTACATTTTTCTTAAAGTCTGAAGATATTTTGCTTGTCTCACACCAGGGGAAATCGCTTTGTCGTAGCTGCCACTCCCAGAGACTTCAGCAGCTCTAACAGAACGTCATCTACTCAAGGGCCCTTGTTCTGTTTCAGGTCTTTCAGTGCTTTCTCAAAGTCTTCTCTCAGTATAGTAACTCCCATTTCATCTTCACCTACTCTTTCGTTCCTGCAATATTGTCTCAAAGTTCATTTCCCCTGTAAAGCCCCTCTATATATCCTTTCCAAACTCCTACTTTCCCTTCTATGTTGAGAACCGTTTCTCCATATGAGTTATTGATATTCACACAGTTGCTTTTCTTGCCTCCATATGTGTATTTTTCTGTTTAGGCCTAAATAAGAATTAATGTTTAAAATGGCAGTATGACAATTACTATAGAAATGTTCGCAATTTTCAGGCTGTACTTTCTTATTGTTTCTTAGTTCTTGTTTCATAGTACTCACTTCCTACTTCTCAATTCTCAGTTCTTTTTTCTTAGTTGTCACATCTAAGGTCTCAGTTTTCAGGTATTATGATTCACTTCCTTTTTCTAGTTCTTGTTTCTTAATTCTTGTATCTTAGTTCTTGCTTTACGCTTGTCAATTATGACATTCATTACTTTTGAGAAAATTGAAATTCAAGTTTTCAGTTTAGTACTTTTTTGTTTTATTTCTGCTCTCTCTCTCTCTCTCTCTCTCTCTCTCTCTCTCTCTCTCTCTCTCTCTCTCTCTCTCTCTCTCTCTTTTTTTTTTTTCTTTTTTTTTCTTTTTTTCTTTTTTTTTTTTTTTTTTCCTTTTTTTACCCTGGAATTCAGGAAATATCACAGAAGTCTTCATCTGAACAAATTCAAACATTTAATTGAAATAGAGCTGATAAAAATTGTGGCATTGTAGCTCAAACTGATCTAAAAAGGACCAGTTCATATTATGAGGTTTTCCTCATGGTTTTGGTAGATCTGCAGCCCCATAGACCCTCCTCCCCCCACCCCAGATTCGACACTGACACAATGTATAGCACAGTTTAAGTTGACAAACCAGAATAACTAGGAAAAAAAAGTATCTTTTCAACAATGCTTTTCACCATTATGAATGGACAGCAGAGGCTTAAGAAATGATACTAAACTTGAACTGTCTCCATCGTTTGGGAATGGTGTGGGTGGCTAGTGTAAAATTTTAAATGTAAACTCCCCCCCCCCCCCCTTTTTCCAGATTCAGATTCTACAGCCCAAATCATGTATAGTTTGATTTTTTTTTTTTTTTCAATAAGCAACATATTGCACTATAATGGTAAGAAATATTTGCCATACGGCTGAAGAAATGTACTGCTCAGGAAAGAAAAAGGTTAATCATATTGATGATGCTTCATAACCCAACCAAATGATACCAGATGTACATTTCTTCCCGGCTAGTTCAATTAAGTGTTTTTTCGGCAATTCATAACTGGTATTCAGACAAGGGCAATCTGGACTAAGGTATCACTTTGGACGACTGCCGTGTCCACTGTGGGGAGAGGGAGGGATCACTTTGGGGATCATTTGGTAGCGTTCTGAAGCATCATGAATATGGTTTTCATTTATTTTATTTCCTGTTTAGTACATTTCTTCACCTAATGGCAACATTCTTCAGAATGTTTTAGCTAGAAGGAAGTATGTCGGCAAGTATGTCGGCTAACTGGTAATGTATGTGGTTGTATGTCGGCAAGTATGTCGGCTAACTGGTAATGTATGTGGTTGTCAAAAGGTTGTCTAAAAAGATACTGGGAATTAAATTCGTAATGATAACATTTTCAACCCACTTCATTTCTAGTCATTTTATAGACTACAATTAAAGGTAGCCGCCTTCAGTTTACAATATTGACTTAACAAGCGGAATTCCGTTAATATTCGGACTATTTAGAAAACGGTCACTTCACTCACATGTGAACGTGGTTTTTAATGCCTAAGAATTCAATTACCTGTTTAAAATAAGGGTCAATCCAAATGAAGTGGTACAATAAAAATTAAGTTGGTTGCTTGACCATTTTTAAATATTTTAATTTTTTTATATGTAATTGCCTTATATTTGAGAAGTTCAAAACAGTTTTTTAAAGTAATTTATCTTGCACCTTGACTGAATGGCGGCCATTTTTATTTGTCGGCGTGCGCCGATTCTTCAGTCTGGAGACATTAGCGAAAATTTGAATATCTCTGCACTGGGTTAAGTTACAACATTGCAATTTACATGATTGTTTTTAGAAAAGTGTCCTCTACAACATTGTCTATTACACAAAATACCCTAAATTAAAAAATAACCAGTCAAAATGACCTCCAAAATTTGGTATCCAAATTTTCAAAAATCCACTTTTTAGTTCCAATAATAACATAAAAGGAGTGACTTATAAGTGTCTTATTTTTTTCCTGTAGTTAGATATCATACACTACTAGCCTCATATAAAGCAAGAACACTTGCAAATGTTTCCTGAATTTTTTATGAATTTTTGAAATTTGAAAATTTTCATTTTTTGTAAAGTTTGAGGCTAGTTATCTCAGATGGGCCTGAATATAAAAATATGATTTTTGCACAGTTTGTACACCTACATGATAGCAATGTACTGTAAAAATTTCAACATTGATATCTGAGTGTGAACAAAGATATGAATTTTTGAAAATGAGGAAATAATTCACATTACTATACAACTGATCTTATGGCTGTTACCTATTCATGTGTGATATTGGTGGAATATAATCAATTATTATTGAAGCAAGGTACTGAATTATATACAAAAAGTGGAAACATCACTGAAATTAACATTTATGTTATTTTGACATACGGTATTTAAAATAAATTAATTGAGAAATTAACATCCTTCGAGGTGCTACTATTCCTGAATCTGATGGTGAATGTTAAGAACACTTATTTCTTCTGACAGCTTCTGTGATGTAGAATAAGACCTCGCAGTTGCTGTGGTAAGTTCAAGCACTGAAAGTTTCCTTACAACATTTTTCATTAGTATCCAAACTTAGTCACTATTAGATTTCTTGAATGATGTTCTTGCGCCAGCAGGGTGGTAAAAATGCACAAAAACGTCATTGTTTTCAAAACTTATTGTTTCAACCTCAGCAAGCCACCACTGTCCATCATACACACATGCTGATATGTCATTCAATGTTAAAGATATGTAATTTTACTAACACAATGATCCTCATAAATTTCCGTTTCTGATGTTACATAGCATTTTTCAAGTTTTTTGTAACTGAACGATAAACTGTTTTGTGACACACTTCACTTGTTATCTGTCCAACAGAGCACTGTTCATCCATGTTATTGCATTCCAGTTAATCTCTCAAAATTAATTACAAATTACACACACAACAAAGCACATAACACATTCTACACTCTCGATGAAGTATGTACATCCACTCTAACAGAGGTTTCAGAACATACTGACTACAACAATTCCACACCCAGCAGTAATGTAATTCTTTACTGTCTATAAACCTAAATGTCAATGGGCATTTTTATTACAATAGAACACAACCGAAAGCTCCTGTTTAATATTGTATTATTAAAAATAAATTAACTAAATGAATATTGTGTGATATATTTAGTTATGTCACAATTAAATTTTATTACACTGAAACAATAAACCATTTAAATAGGCAACAGTCATAATAACTGTTGTAGTGTCATATGAATTATTTCCTCATTTTCAAAAATTCATATCTTTTTTCACACTCAGATACCAATGTTGAAATTTTTACAGTACATTGCTATCATATTGGTGTACAAACTGTGCAAAAATCATATTTTTATATTCAGTCCCATCCGAGACAACTAGCCTCAAACTTTACAAAAAATGAAAATTTTCAAATTTCAAAAATTCATAAAAAATTCAGGAAACATTTGTAAGTGTTCTTGCTCTATATGAGGCTAGTAGTGTATGATATCTAACTACAGGGAAAAAATAGACTCTCATAAGTCACTCCATGTATGTTATTATTGGACCTAAAAAGTGGATTTTTGAAAATTTGGATACCAAACTTTGGAGGTCATTTGGCTGGTTATTTTTTTAATTTAGGGTATTTTGTGTAATAGACAATGTTGTAGAGGACACTTTTCTAAAAACAATCATATCAATTGCAATGTTGTAACTTAACCCAGTGCTGAGATATTCAAATTTTCCCCAATGTTCTCAGACTGAAAAATCGGCACACACTGACAAATAAAAATGGCCGCCATTCAGCAAAGGTGCAAGATAAATTACTTTAATAAACTGTTTTGAGCTTCTCAAATATAGGGCAATCACATATAAAAAAATTAAAATATTTAAAAATGGTCAAGCAACCATCCCTGTACCACTTCATATGGATTGACCCATAATCTTTTTTAGTGGTGTCTTACAAAAGCCAGTCAGCCATCAATGGGATGAGTCAATTTTAATTACAGCCAAGAAATATAACGTGAAGAAAAAATGATACAAAAATTTTCAGTGGGGTATGCCGGGCATACGCATTCAAATTTTGGGGTATGCTTGAGCGACCGACCATACCCGTAGTCGGCGCCTATGCTAACGAAGCATCACAATACCAACTTTTACGTAGTTTTATAGTTAAAATCAACAAATTGCTTCCGTGAAGAGATTTTTCAACACAGAATCAGACAAACGAGATCTGTGTTGATGAGTATCACTGGGGAGGGGGGGGGAGGGTCAATCACAAAATTGCTAAAATTTAGTACAAATAAATATCGCCCTTCAGTCTAGCTGCGATTTCGCATTCACGCTTTAATATAACGTCGCGTCTCTTCGACGTACATTGCGAGGAATTGAGTCGCATGGTTGAACAACACTTCGAGATAAATACAGAAATATATAACGTAATCTATAATTACAAAACTTTTTAAACTGCCCAGAAATATATTTGAAAATGTTTTTGTACACAAAAATGAAGCGTTGAATATTATTTTATCCGCAGCACTAGCGATCTGAGCATTTTGTTCACCGTAATTTTAAAACGACTGGCAATTTGTTACTTTTAAATATTACACTTTGAGGTTTTGTCTTACTGAAACTACAGGGATTACTTGTTTACACTTATTAAGTACATTTCGAAATGGTCGTCTAATCTGCAAACCGCAGCTCTCCATGCTAACCTGTCCTGTGCAAGCGTCTTCATCTGAGGATATGTACAGCAACCTATATCATTTTGAATTGGCTTACTGTTTTCATCCCTCAGTCTCCCTCTACAATTTTTACCCAAACACTTCCTTCTAATGGTAGATTGACAATTCCTTGATGACTCAGAATGTGTCTGACCAACCTATCCCTTCTCTTAGCCAAAAACTGCGGGCTGAAGACCACAACAACAACATATCCTCTTAGTTTTGAATTTTATTTGCGAGTCGTGTTACGAGCATGTGTGTAAAACGTGTTCAGTGAGGGGCCTGTTACAACCATCAGCAAGCCCGGTTAATAGTAACAGTCTCACCAAAGACTATGTCATCAATTAGCTCTTCCTCGATGTTGTAAAGTGTATTAAGAACGTCTCCATTGTAATTTGATAACAATAAAGTTAGTAGTAGTATGTTCGGAAATGCTAGCTTGAATGTGAGTGTTGACAGTGATAATAGTGTGTTCTTCCTCTGCCCCTTCACATCCATTAAATTATAGTAAAAGAAGTACTAAATAAAATGAAGAGTATGATAGGAGACTTATACTATAGTATAGAAGGGTTAAGGAAATGATTCATTTATCTTATAATAGCAGAGTTTGTTTTGAAGACCATATTTTCTATAATAAACTCTTCCGAGTTTACTTCAAAAAGCCCACTCTTCTCTTCCCTTTCTAGTTAAGGCTGGTGAAACAAGGTTACGAGCGTGCTTACGGAGTTATTACTAGATCGTAATGTGTTGGATAATTGTGAAAAAGGGTAGGTATAGATAAAATAATTTTGTAAGTATGCTATCAGTTGTCTGTGTTCATGAGTCAATGTCGTCCATTGCACATAAACCATTCAATTTGGTGAAGTGTTTTCTTTAATGTGGTTTCTTTAATGCCCCACTCTAACTTTTGGACTATATTAACAAATATCAAGTAAGCTAGTAGGAAATAAAGAAAGGAAAAACAAATTAGATTCCTTTTCTGTGAGGCATGATACAAACAGGAACACTCAGAAATAAAAAAGAGAGGTATTATATATTTCTCAGTCAAGTGTACTAATGTACAGATCACAGTACCAAAAAGACATGATGTTGAGTCTGATGGACCCTGGAGGACACCGAAGTGGGAAGGTATCTTACTGGTGCCCATCAAATGAGTAATGCATGTACAAAGTAACATGTGTTACAGTCTCTTGTATTATCTTACTAAGTTTCAAACATTCATTACTAAGGAAGATATTGAAATTGTTTGTATAAATTCTATATAGACACTCAATAAATTACACAGAAAGTAAAAATTTTGCTCATTACATGATACAATACTGTTTCATGCAACACCTTACCAACTGTAAGTTCAATCCTTGCAGGCACCGGCGCACCAAGATATTGAAAACCTGGAGGTACTGTGGATCTCCTGTAGATAATACACCAACAAGCCTCACTGTAATTCTCATTTTGGTACCATCAGTCTCCCTTGTAGAGTATAATTCCATAACCTAAAAACAACACAAGTGAAATCAGTTAAGTGTACTAATGTACAGATCACAGTACCAAAAAGACATGATGTTGAGTCTGATGGACCTTGGAGGACACCGAAGTGGGAAGGTATCTTAGCGGTGCCCATCAAATGAGTAATGCATTTACAAAGTAACATGTATTACATTCTCTTGTATTATCTTGCTAAGTTTCAAACATTACATTACGGTATTACTTTCAGCACACTATAAATCTATCAAGGTGATTCCAACTAAAAGCCTCCAATTTTGTTGAGAAATGAGAAAAAAATGTTTATTTTCAGTTAACGTTTCACATATTTGCAGCTCTAATGATGTCACTTGACAGCCACATGCAGATGACAATAGTATCACACACTCTAGGTTTTGTATTGATAGAGCTGTCATTTGTATTTCAGTGATCCATGTCAAAACATTTCTAATGTTATTCTGCCACATGACAAGATTTAGCAGTCTTTGTACATGGAGTGGTAGTTGGAGCTAGATGCACAGAAAATTAAATGTGAGTATTCATTAGGGAATTTAATATTCTGAGAGACACAGTGACAAGAATATGCCAAGAGTACCATATTCCAGGCATTACCTCTAACCATGGAAAATACAGTGGATAATGGCCTGAAATTAATGGCCAAAAACAGCAGTGTTTGTGTAGACTTGGCAGTGCCAACAGACAACCAACACTTCATGAAATAACTGCAGAAATCAATGTGACATGATATCAGGAGATATTTCATGTTTTTGGTGACCTCAGTTGTAATCTACAGCGTCATTGCAAAAATTGTGTACGCACCTCATGAGATTTCAACATCTTAGTGTGAATAGAACAGTGGGAATAGGTCAGGCAACAACACCACTAGTACACAACTCAAACATAGAAACAGTACTGGAGATACATTCGTTTAGGAGTGGCCCAAGCACTATATACTACAGATGCAAAAATCTATCATTCAGTGGCCTCAACATCAAAACTTCATGTGAGCAGAGCCTAATTGCATCCACAATGCACACACTACATTGGTCACTGCTGTGAAAGAGGAGTAGGGTAGAGGTGTTGGCATGAATAATTGTTAATAATGGACATAATATAGTTAAATGAGGCGCGTATTTTAAGAAAAATCCATTTTGTTGTAGACACTAGTAGTTTGCACACATACCACATCAACTTGCTCACCGTGTGTGAGGTTCACTTAGTGATACGGTTTTTGTAAGCAAGGAACCTATCTGCTGCAGAAATTCATTGACAGATTTGCACAATGTACGGTGATACTGTTATGAGTGAAAGCAAACTGCGTTAAGTCGATACGAGAATTCAAAGATGGTCATGACAACATCCATGATGAGTACTGCTCCAGTTGCTCTTGTTTGATTACATGTGAGTTGCTGGCTTCAGTTGAAGCAAGAATTCATGAGAAGAATGCTTCAAATGAATTTCCTGAGATGTCAAGATCATTGACTTACAATTTTTTTTCCTGACACCTAAAGTTTATGAAACTTGTAGTGTAACACACCCATATGAACCAACTTAAGATCACCAAATATATTTATTAAGGAATTCTGGTAGCCAGATATTTCTTTTTCGATTTTTCTTTACTCTACAGGTAATCTGTCAGGAAATACACTTGCTGCTATCACCCTGGAAGACAGTGCTTCAGAATATATATGGAGTTTTGGAGTGTCACAGTTATAAGTAAGAAACACTATTCTGTTTTATTTCTATTGACATTGTTGTAAGAAAGGAAGAGTTGTAAGTTGCCTGTAGATGGGAATGTTTGATGAGATGTCGTCGTAGAAGGAAGTAATAAACAGCTTATGTGTTTTGAAGTTGACATCTAATGGAAATCCATTGAGCGGTAAATACTCAGTTTCTCTCTCTCTTTTCTTCTCACACCGAAGACAGTCTTCGGATTTACGAATTTCAAAATTTTACATGAGAAATTGTCTGACTACAAGAGGGACAGACAAGCTGGACCTCATAGTGCAGTAAATATTTCACAGGGAAGATTTAGGACAAGATGAATTTTCCGGGACACCTTTCCCAATTTTTATTTCCAAAGAACGTTACTCTTGCTTTTAAAGTCAAATATTCAAAATTTTATCACAATCAGTCGAAAGATGTTGATATCCCATCGGAAAAAGCTCTTTCAGTTTCTCGCGAATTTTCAAATTTTCCGTGTAACTCTCCCAAATTTTTAGTTCATAAGAATGTTCATCTTTCGTTGAACATCAAATGATCAAAATGTTATCGCACCTGGATGAACGGTTCTCAACTTATAGTGTTGAGTACATTTAGAAACACATTGAAAAATGAGTTTGGTTGGAATTTTGTGACTTTCCTTTTAACTGTCCCTATTTTTTTACTGAAAACTTTTCCAGGACCATAAGGGGGGGAAAAATTTATCCCTCTCCGTTGCGCGAATAGTCGGTTACAGTGCTGAATTGAATCAAAAATACATTGAAAAAGTGCGTTTTCAGTTTTTCTCAAATTTTCCAATTTTCCGGTAGATTTTTCAAAACATTTATTTCATACAAACCTTGTCCTGTCAAGCCGTACTCAAGTGATGCTCTTACAACCATGTGGCCATTGTTATTTATTCATAAGTAAAAAAAACACTGTCAGTTTTTCCTAAATTTTTCTGTTTTCCGAGCGAATTTTCCAAATTTTTATTTGATGCGAACTTCCTCTTGCTTTCAACATGAACATTACAAAATTATATCGCAATTGGACAAACGGTATTGATATCTCACTGGAAAAAGCAGTTTCAGTTTTTCCCGGTTTTCCTCTTTTCTGCACAACTTTTCCATATTTTATCACTGTTTAAACCCTCCCTGGACTTACACAAATATTTCAAGACTAAAATTAGCCAAATCGGTTCAGCCATTCTTGAGTTTTAGCGAGACTAAGGAACAGCAATTCATTTATAAACGTTAAAAAATAGATGAAGTCCACTTATCAGGCGAAGGAGCACAGGCAGTGATAGCAACAAATAAACACACAGACGAAGATTACTCACCAGGCGAAGGAGCACAGGTGTGACAGCAGCACAAATAAATAGAACACACACACACACACACACACACACACACACACACACACACACACACAAACTCTAGCTTTCGCAGCCTAGCTGCTTCATCAGGCAGAAGGGAAGGAGAGGGAAAAGGAAATGATGAGGGTTTTAAGGAAGGGGGTAAGGAGCCATTCCAATCCCGGGACAGGAAAGACTTACCTTGAGGGAAGAAAAGGAAGGTGAATAAACACACACACAACCATACATTTACACAGACGCAAACACACCTAGGCAGAGATACTATCAACTAGTGAAATCAACAGAGGATCAAAAGCAACTACAAAGTGATTTACACAATATTTTAGATGGTGCAAAAATTGGCAATTAACATTAAATAATGAAAAGTGTGAAGTAATACATATGACCACTAAAGGAAATCCGCTAAACTTGAATTACTCGATAAATCAGTCAAACCTTTAGGTTGTAAATTCTACCAAATACCTAGAAGTTACAATTACGAACAACTTAGACCAGAGAGAACACACAGACAATATTGTGGGGAAGGTGAACAAAGGTTACGTTTCATTGGCAGAACACTTTGAGGATCAACAGCTCCACCAAATAGACTGCCTATATCACACTCGATAAGGTTCAGAGAAGGGAAGCTCATTTTGTTTTATCACGTTATGGGGGAAAAGCATCACGGAAATGATGCATGATTTGAGGTGGAAATAATTCAAAGTAAGACTTTATTTGTTGCGGCGAGATCTATTTGTGAAATTTCAATCACTGACTTTTACTTCTGAATGTGGAAAAATTTTCTAGCACCTACCTACATAGGGAGACATGACCATCTCATTAAAATAAATCAGATCAAAAACAGAATTATTTAGGTATTCTTTCTTCTAATGCACTATTAGAGAATTTAATGGCAGAGAAAGGTTATGAAAGTGGTTAATGAACCCTCTGCCAGGCATTTAAATGTGATTTGCAGAGTATCTATGTACATGTAGATAAAGAAAGCACTGATCAAGGGCTTGCAAGCCACTCAGTGAGTCACTGCAGATAACTATAGACTCCCGGGGCAGGCTTAGACATATTGAAGACTACAAGAAATAGCCACGGACACCAGCTCAGCTGTGGAAACACTACTCCCACAACCACTGAGGGTAACCACTAGGTAACCATCTGTGTACACAACTTCTGCACCATGGTACAATCAGTAACTGTGTGAAACTGGCAAGAGTCAATGGTGTAACGGAGGCTTTTGAGTCACTGGATAAGTCCAACCAAATCTGCGGACTATGAATGGACCAAGGAGGGGTATGCAAAGGGTAGTGAAAAGTGGGAGGACTGGGAAGAGACTCAAGTGACGAAACAAGGGAATGAACATGAGCCGAGATCGGGAGACCTGACCTTGGCCGTCATCGTGGAGTGGGGGTTGCAGGAGCTGGGAAAAGAAGCCTGCAATTTGGGTGGTGAGGCAAGGCGTTAACATGGGCTATATACAAGGCTAGAAGGTGTTACCAGCAGAATTGGGGGGAGGGGGGGGAGGACACCCCAGCTTCAGCTTGCCACTGGACTTGTGCAAAAGACCCCTGTTGCTAAACGGACATCACTATGGAGGATTGAATGAGGGCCTTATAGAACTGCAAAAATGATGGACGGTCGGCTCTGCAAACAGTGTGGCTGAGTCACTGAAGAATATTTAGATAGTGCCAGCACTTTTGTTACAATTGACAAAGGTGTGGCACCCACATCAGCTGGGTGTCGAAGAGTATGCCTAATAAGTGATGCCTCTTTTCAACACAGAGTAGTTCATCACCCAGGTACAGCTCTGGATTGAGGTGAAGTGCCTGACAGTGACAGAAGTGCATTATTCGGGCCTTAGAGCCTGAGAATTGGAAACCACAAGCAAAAACCCACAACTGTGCCTTTCTAATGGCTCCCGCAGCCGCCATTCAGCGACGTCTATGCTAGCGACACTGAAACAGATGCAAAAGTTATTGGCAAATAGGGAGTAGGAAAAAATGGCCCCACTGCTGCAGCAAGACCGATGATTGCAATCAGAAAGAGGGGAACACAAGAACTGAGCCCTGCGAGGCACCATTCTCCTGGACAGGAGTGGAGCTGAGAGAAGTTCCAATCTGAACCTGGAAACAGTGGAGCAATAGGAAGTTCTGTAGATTGGAAGTAAACCCCATAAGCCCCATTCGTGAAGTAGAGAGAATATGTTTGTGTCACACAGTATCATATGCCTTTCAAAGATCAAAAAAGATCACAAGCAGATCATCACGCTTGGTGAAAGCAATAAAGATATTCAACACCAGTGACACAAGGTTGTCTACTGTGGAGCAGCCTCAATGGAATATCCACCCTGTTATGGAGGGAGAAGTGCACGGTCTTCAAATCCCCAACGAGCCACCGACTCACACAGAACATTGGTGTGGCTAATCAAGTGATAACTATCTGCCACTTGTGGATCGGCACCAGGTTTCATCACCGGAATGACAATGGTATCCTGTCACTGGGGCAGGAAAACACCTTCCATCCAGAGATGATTGTACAGGGTGAGAGGTTGGTGTTGAAAGTCTGCAGGGAGGCAACGAACAAAGTTGCTGTGAATGCCATTTGGTGTTAGTGATGTATCGGGGCATGCAGCAAGGGCACTTTTGAACTGCCACTCACTAAATGGTGTGTTGTATAATTCCTGGTGCCACATACGAAAAGATAACGGTTGCTGTTTGGCACACTCTTTGAGGGTGTGGAAGTCTACACTGTAAACTGCAGTCACTGAGCTGTATCTATGCAGAGAGTACCCTGAATGTGAAGATCTGGAATTCCTGCCGATGGACAGTGACCCTAACCTCAGACCACATCCGAGATGGGGAGACCCGAGAGCCGATGGTGGTTACATACCTCTCTCAACAGTGCTGCTTACTCTGTTATATCTCTGGTATCGCGGCACGATGAGTTTGACAGCCCGCCAGACCACCTGGACTGTGACAGCGGCCGTTAGGCTATCATCAACACTAGAGTGCTGCACGCAGTGGTGCGCCTACTGCACCGGTCATCTGCACAGAGAGTTGCACTATTTAGGGCCCGGAGCAGCAGCTCGCTCCTCAGTCATGTGTTGACTGTGCTCTGTATACGTTTGGGCATTCTGTTGGTATCTGCCATCGTACATGGCTCCGTCTCGGTCTCGATTGGTTTCCGATTTGGTCTGTCTTTTCCATTTAGTTGTTGTCATTGTATGTTGCCTTTGTGGTCTCGTGTTGATTGTTAGTGGCGACGCTTGGTCGGGCGCGATTCGCTCCCGACCCAGTCTGACCTTCAGTCACAATAATTGGCAACGAGGTAAAAGGTTACATCACGTCTCATGGACGAAAGACTTGTGCAACTCATGGAGCAGCAACAACGGCTGCTCGTACAGCAGCAACAAACTGATTTGTTACGACAGGAAATTCAACTTTTGGCAGAACGCTTACAGGTTCACGGTTCACAAACCGTCCAAGCGATTGTCACGTCATCGACGGATTTCTGCCCCCCCCCCCCCCCAGTGTTACTGCCATTTAACAACACCAAAGAGGATTTAGATACTTACTTACTGCGGCTGAAACAGCACTTTGCTGCATTTCAGGTCTCTGATGATGCCCTACAAAGGTCGCTTTTTCTTTCTTGGTCTTCCCCCGAGACGTTTTTCTTACTGAAGAAGTTGGCCCCCCTCTCCAATCCGGTGACACATACGTTCAAGGAAAGGTGCACATTGCTTTCAAATTATTATTCAAAATGATTTCACTTTGGCACATCGCGCCTCGAATTCCATCAGTACCACAATCAGCCAGGTCAATCATATCGGTCATGGGTGACGGATTTGCAAGAACTGAGTCTGTGTTGCGATTTCACACGCTCCAACCCGTCGTGTAAAACCTCCTATGCTGACTCTCTCACCCTGATGATGTCGTTCAGCTGGCTCCAGATCCAGAAGTGCGGACGGCTGCCCTCAAGCTGGACGACCCCTCTCTGGAGGACATCCTGAAGATTGCACATTCTTTTGAGATTGTATAGGCGGCGAATGACCGCGTCATGGCACGTCTGCAGGTAGCTACTGTACAACCGCCACAAACGGGACATAGTGTTCGGTAGGTCTTGCCCCGCCGACAGCGTTGTGATCCATCCCTCTCTGACGTGTCCATGGCATCTGAACAACTGGTCACTCTTCATCAGCGTAGGCAACATGGTTTACCGTCCTGTCCTGACTGTTTTACGGCACACCAACGGGCAGACCGCTGGGCTCACTGTAGTCGTTGTGGAAAAGGTGGACATCTCCGCTCTGTTTGTAAGCAACTGGCAGGACAGTCACCCCCGACTCCTTACTGGCATCAGGGGACAGTTCATGAACTGCAGGCTATCGTTCCCCAGGGTGGGTCTCCTGCTACCAAATTGTTTATTGATCTCCGAATAGCAAAACAATATGTCCGCTTCCAAGTGGACATAGGGGATGACAGTCTCCCTGGTGAACCTCCTGACATATGCCCATCTTGGCTACCCAGCATTGGACCCGCCCTCCCGCAGGTTGGTAGAATATGGTGACAGCGCGATCCCTCTGAAAGGTCAATTTACCACTTTGGCAGCTTACAAAACGTCCTGTAACCCTCTTTGTGGTCAATAGCCACTCAGCTGGAAACATTTTCGGCCTCGATGAAGTGTGATTTTTTGGGTTCCCCATCTCCGATGAGGTGCAGGTCATCTCCAACACAGTACCTTTCCAGGAACTCAACAATCTTTGTGCCCCTTTTGTGTCTCTGTTTGAACCGGGTCCGAGGTGTGCCACCAATTTTGCGGCACATATTACTTTACGCCCAGATGCGGAGCCCCGTTTCTGCCGTGCACGCCATCTTCCGATCTCCCTACAGATGGCTGTACAGCTGGAACTAGACCATCTGCACACAGCTGGAGTCATCAAACCTGTCAAAAGGAGTGTCTGGGCCACACCACTGGTAGTGGTACTCAAGCCCAACGGCGCCCTCCACCTTTGTGGCGATTTTAAATCCACCACCCCCAGGCACAGGTCGAAACCAACCCAATTCCACGGCAAGAGGACCTCCTCACAAAGCTTGTTGTAGGCGAATACTTTTCTAAGATGGACCTGTCTGACGCCTAATTGCAAATCCCACTTGATGAGAAATCTCAATGAATTGTGGTCATCAATACCCCTTTTGGTCTTTACAAATACAAATGTTTACCCTGTGGGGTGTCTTCGGCTCCAGCCATCTTCCAGAGGTATCTAGAACAGTTTACCAGACATATACCGCTTGTGCCAACTATCTTGACGATGTCATTGTTACTGGGGCTACACGCCAGGAGCACTTGCATAACCTCCACACTCTCTTTACTACATAGCGGGATGCCGGGCTCAGGTGCCGCCTCCATAAATGCCAGTTTTTCCAGGAACAGGTCGAATACCTTGACTGCTTGCTCTCCAAAGACAGAATACAGCCCATGGATCACAATGTATCAGCAGTCAATGCTCTACCATGCCCCCAAAACCTACAGGAATTCCAGGCGTTTTTGGGAAAGGTGAAATATTATGTAAAGTTCATCCCACAAGCAGCCCACATTATGCACCCATTCAACTGTCTCCAGAAGAAAGGTGTGCAGTTCTGGTGGTCAGATGCTTGTGATCATTCCTTTCCACAGCTAAAGCACCTGTTGTGTTCGGCCTTACGCTCTTTTCTCCATCACGTCCCCTTGTTTTGGCAGTGGATGCATCTCCCTATGGCATTGGAGCAGTGTTGGCACACCGAAATGATGATGGTACTGAACAACCAATAGCCTATGTGCCAAAGACCCTGATGCCTGCTCAAAAGAACTACTCTCAGATAGAAAAGGAGGCGTTGACCTGCTCCACGTTGCCCTTGGGACCACATCCATCTTGACTTTGCGGGCCTCTTTCTGGGATCTATGTGGCTTATTGTCATCGATGCCTATTCCCACCATCCCTATGTATCAGCATGGCGACCACCACCACAACTGCCACACTCAATGCCCTCACACAAAATCTTGCTATCGAGGGTCTACCCCGTACTATTGTCTCTGACAATGGGCCCCAGTTTACCGCCACGGCCTTTGAGCAGTTTTGTGATGCCAATGGCATCAAACACCTGTTTAGTCCCCCATTCCACCCAGCATCCAATGGCGCTGCTGAGCGGCTGGTGCGAACATTCAAACAACAAATGCTGAAATCTGTGGTCACCTCCACCACCACAGCAGCCCTCATGTTATTCCTGAGTACCTACAGAACTACCCCTATCCAGGATCGTAGCCCGGCAGAACTCCTCCACGGCTGACAGCCATGCACCCTTCTCCATCTCTTTGCCCCACAGCCCTTGGAACCAAGGACCCAGTACACTGGGCGATATGCACCAGGTTCCACTGTGTGGGCCCATTGCTATGGTACAAAGCCCTCATGGGTGATGGCTACAGTAGTGGTCACTCACTCTGTCAACACTCAGAGGGGTTTGGAGCGCTGACATACTAAGCAGCTCCGTCCTCTTTTCCCTGCATCATCCCAACCGGTAGCACACCCAGATCCGGAGCCCCCGCCATTGCTGATCCCCCGACCCCACGACTACAATCTGCACTCTGGGGCGTTGTCCACGGCTCCAATCGCTGCAGGTACAGAGGTGGCATACTCTCAGCCGCAACTGTGCTCACAGGGCAGATCATCCTCCGACACACCTCAACCACAGGAGCTCCATATGTGCCTCGAGGCGGTGGCGGCGACGCCAGGGGACAAGGGCATGGAGGTTGAGACGTCGCCTCCACATCCATCCTCTCGGCAATAGCCTTCCACACCGAAACATCCTTGTACCTCTCTGGAGCCCCCACATCTGTAACCTGACTTAGCGAACTCTGCAACCACGACACCACTCGTGCCATCGGTCCACCTTCCGAAGCACCATCCTTGGCGCACAATGAGTTTGAGAGCCCGCCAGACCACATGGACTGGGACAACGGCTGTTAGGCGGTGTGCACAACCTACGAGCACTGTCATCACCACTAGAGTGCTGCACGCAGTGGCGCACCTACTGCGTCGCGCATCTGCGCAGAGAGCCGCACTATTTAGGGCCCGGAGCTGCAGCTCGCTCCTCAGTCGTTTGTTGACTGCACTCTGTATACTTTCGGGCATTCTATTGTTATCTGGCATCGTACTTG